>JAOPJO010000118.1:5943027-5953964 GCA_027123675.1 Molva macrophthalma | reverse complement strand
GATTGAACCTGAAGATCCTCATCATACTTCCCCGACCCAACTGCTTCTCCCGTACCGGCTGCTGTTGTATTAGGAAGGACTTAAAGCTGCTGTAGGTAAGATTTGAAAGTGGTAAAGAGAAAGAGCAGAAAAGAGTAGAAGAGAGCATGATTTGGCAAAGGTGACAACCAAAACAGCGTACAGACCCTCGCGGCTCCTTCCCTCCCTACTTTTCTCCGCCATTGAGAAGCGTTTGCATTTCACGCACCTGTGATAGACAGGCAAGATGGATTCCCCGAACCAATCAAGGAACAGATGCCGTGATTGGTCAGAAATAAGCAGGGAGCGGTCTAAAATCAAAATGGTCTCATACGTCGCCATTTGCTCAAATCACATTCTTATATTTATATTTTACTCACTTACAAATGACCGAATGTTGGGCCATTTCTTACAAATCACACTCAAATAATAGCTTTTAAAACATACCTACAGCACCTTTGAAATTAGAATTAGCAGGCTATCAGCTTGCAGCAAGTATGTGTGTGTGTGTGTGTGTGTGTGTGTGTGTGTGTGTGTGTGTGTGTGTGTGTGTGTGTGTGTGTGTCTGGATCCTACCTGTAGATGATACAGGCACAGTCCCTGCAGGTACCACAGTTTTCTATATCCTGTCCAGTCCTGTAGGAGTGCCTCCTGTTGGGAGGGAACACATAATGAGCCACAGGATTTGTAATATATTATATTAAAGTCTTAAAAGTAAAAACATACATACATTCCAATCCAGAGTGGTGGAGGATAACCTTGGATATGTTTCAGTTTGTACCACTCCTATCGCAATTTAGTAATTTGGTCATATTCTCGCTCAAAGATGCCTTAGGCTGCTAGACCCAAAATAACCATAACCTCATGAATCATGCTAAATGAAATGTAATACATCATACAAAATGAAATGTATAAAAAAAGGATTAAATACATACACCGTTGACGGTCTAGTATGCACAACCCTGTGTGTGTGTGTGTGTGTGTGTGTGTGTGTGTGTGTGTGTGTGTATGTGTGTGTGTGTGCATGTGCGTGCTGGACCATTTCTTCTTAAGTAGTACCTAGTTATGGTTTTTAATTGAAATGTATCTTTTACTTATGGTATTGCAGTTTTCTCAGGATGCTGTTTAAGGAGCATGGCATGTAAATGTGTCTGTCCTCTCTCTTTAAAAACCAGCCAACCATCTAATGATGCTTTAAATGAATAAATATGAATAACTTACATTAGAGAGCGCGGACTGTTATGTAAAAAAAAAACATGACTCACTCGTCGTATTACTTCATGCATAAAGTACTGGGGAAAAGTCAGGTCTATATGCGTTTAGTCTCAGAAATCAGACTTTAGATTGATATCTCAAGTGTGATGGCAGACGAGCTGAAATCGGGGTGAAAGGGGCATTTCACTTCCTTTCGCTTCACATTATTTTCAACCAATCATGTTGCATAAAGCAGGCGTCGGTTAGAGCCTAATCGGCGAAACTCAGCCAGCAGCAGTAAACTGTAAACAGTATCAAGTGTCAAGGTTTCAAACCAACAACTTTTATACTGGCCACTGTATAAATACACTTATTAAAATCCCCTTCTGAAAGCTTCATCCACTTGCACAAATTAGTTTTCTTCTATGGTCCTTGACTGAATACTTATACTTAGCTCCATTATTGAATACTTATACGAGGTCCGTTACTGAATACCGTGACCTAGCTCCATTACTGAATACTGTGACTCATGTCCATTACTGAATTCTTATACTGTGGTCCATGAGTGAATACTTAGGTCCATTACTGAAAACTGTGACTTAGGTCCATTACTGAATACTTATACTTAGGTCCATCACTGAATACTTTGACCTAGATCTATTACTGAATACTTAGACTTAGATCCATAACTTAATACTCATACGTAGAACCATTACAGAATACTTATATTAAGGTCCATTACTAAATACTTAAACTTAGGTCCATTACGGAATTTCTAACACTTCGGTCCATTACTTAATAATTATGTTGGGGAGCATTACAAGAATTTACATTTTTCTATATGACCAGAGGTGGCGCTACAGTGCCTCCAGAAGGCTGGATATTAAAATATCGGCATTAGCGCCTACAGTGTGATTGGGGTTATATTGCTCGGGACATCTGTCAAGGATTTTTACGAGATACATAGACACTCATCTTACCCTCCATCTCCAAGCCTGAACGTTTTTCTCCTCTCCCTTACATCATGTGTGCTATTTTGGTGGCAGATAAGGCAAGGAATATTCACTAATCGGCTTACAATTTAGGGGGAAGTAGATTAATTAAACCGCTGATGAGAAATGTATAAAGGTTTTCATTTTATTTTATGAGGGACACGGTCACACAGGCTAAATCTGATTGCTATATGTTACGGTGGAGAGTTGCACGCATGAGGAAATAGTTGCGACATAGAATGAAACTCGTCCCTTGAGAAGCTTCCGTGAATCAAACCCAAGAGGGTTCAGATGTAAAGAAATCGACATAGACTTTCACAAGTGACGTTATAACACACCTGTCTCCTCGTCTTTAATCACGTACCCGCGCCTTTTCGGCTCCTTTTTTATTATCATGTGTTTATGCCGCCTCTTTTTGCCGTCTCATTTCTTATGAATTTCCCCGTTGTATTATATCGACACAGCGGCGGGGCCAAAGTGTTAACTGACTCACACAATACATGGGGAACATAGGCTATAAATAGAGTGTCTGCCTCCTAGAGAACCTGGAGCATAATAACCTGTAATATTCCCCACACCTGAAGTAGAAAGGTTATTACTGTTGCAACGCTCGCGTCTCTTCTTCCTCTTGGTGAGGAGAGTAATACACCCCGAAACACCAAACCCCGTGTATACCATATTCTAGGACAGAGTTGATAATCTTCTGGAATAAAGCTGCCATCATTGTGTTTTCTGACATTCGCTTGGGTTTTCTTTTCTTCTGCTTTTTTTTTTTTTTTTTTGCTACTGGGCAGAGGAAAAAAAAAATGTGTGCGTGAAAAGAACCCTCTCAAAATTGAATCCGCAGGCTCTGAGAGAGCATGCTGACACTGGGGGTTGAGGGTTAGCTCTCAGAAACACACAGTGTGCCTGAAATGTTGAAGTCCCACATTGTTTTTGTTTTGTGTTTTGTCGTTTCCTTTTTTCCAGGAACATCTCTTTAATTCACTATCTCGCTCCAAAGTGATTTCAGGCGGATTTGCATATCAAGCTTCCAATAACAGAAAGGGCCACTTAATTTTCCACAAGTACTAATACAACCAAATGACTATTGGCATGAGACAGGGAACATACAGTTTTTAAAAAGGAATCTCTGTGGTTAATAAACTATTTCATTATCCTTATCAATTTGCAATAACCTTCTCCAAGGTTACTGTAAATGGGTCTGATACTGGGCGCTGTTCCTATTCATATCAGAGCTGATCTTTTAACAATATGAATTATAATATGTATCCATAATAAAACTATTTTCTGAAAATCATTTTCTTTTAATGAAGGCTCGGACAAACTCACCCGTCTCTCTCGGCCTCTTTTTTCTCAAGGTCTTGAATGACATCCAGCAGGACCTTGATGGTATTCTGGCTGGTCTCCAACACTCCCTCCAGACTCTGGAGCTGGGTTTGCAAGGTCCGGATGTCATGCAGGGGTCCGTTAGGCCCGAGAAGCTTCTCTGCCACCCTGGATGGGTCCAGTTTGCACCTGGCTCCAGAAACCAGCCCCCCCAAAATCTCCTGGACCTGCCTTAAAGTCTCGGCCTGGGTAGCAGTCAGCGGTCCTGCTGTTGGTTGACCCCCAGAGACGGAGCCAGAGTCCTGCTGGCTCGGAGGGAGGGCTTGCTGGCTACTGGAGGCGATGGACCTCGTGTTGGCTCCTGAGCAGAGCATCTTGTGTAACGCCCCCAGCTGAGCTTGGGCTGAGCTGAGACAGCTGGGCCTAGAACAGGCCTTGGCAGGCAAAGTGTAGGACTGCTTCTCTTCTTTAATTACAGAAACTGGAGGGGTTGGAGCTCTGTGCCTCAGAGAGCTGGCTCTCCTACACAGACGGGGTGACTTTGTTTCTGTCAAATCTTGCCTATTCTCCTTCTCTCTTTCTTTTTCATTGCAACCTGCCCCAGGTGTGGTGGGTCTGGTTCCAGAACCCGGAGTGATGCTGTCCTCTTTGCGTGGGGTGTAGGGTGGAGGTGGGGGCGGGGGTGGCGGCGGGAGTCGAACAGCCCTCTTATCCTGAGATGATGGGGGTGTGTACGGTGGTGCGGCCCGAAAAGTTGAAGAATATAAGGGAGCGGTCTTGCTTGGAGTGGCACAGGATTGCACGCTATGGAGAGTAGATGCATAAGTCTGAATAAGTAAAGGTGGAGATGTGCATGATTTAAGCTTTGGAACTGGGGAAGAATAGGGGGGTATTCCTGGGTTGGCAGCGGAGATAGTTTGGCCACTTTGACATGGGATTTTACAGTGAGATACTGTCTGTATCACAGTGGCATAAGGTGGCAATGTGGAGCTTGAGTGGAGGCCGGTGAGCCCAGTCGGATGTGTGGTAGTATAGTATGATATGGAAGTGCATGACAAAGCAGTTTGGGTGACAAACGTGCAAGGGGATGCATGTGTTTGTGGTGTCTTGTTTGATGGTTGATTAGGTGATTGAGGTGTAGCTGGAAGTTTTGCATTTGGGCCAGCGGGGAAAGCCATGGTGGGGCCATTCGGAATGATATGAGGGGCTGCGCATGGGGTAATGGTGGAGCAAGAGATGGATGCGGAAGGCCTAATGTTCGATTCAGAAGCCGTAGCATTCTCCTCAAGACATTTTATAGTGGAAGGATCCAAGCTGACAGCTGCCGCCTTGGCAGGATCTAGCGGCGACAACTCAGTATAATAAGGGACAGATTTGGGGTCTAGAATAAGGGCCGCAGTGGGGCAAGGCATGCCAGGGGGAGGAGCTAAGGGATTCGGACTCGGTGTGGAGCACGATGGCTTGGCTGATGGAGGGCAAGGTGAGATGGCGCAAGATTGGGGCATCAGTGTGGTTGCGATTGTAGACGGAGCGGTAGGAAGATAAGGCACAGTATTGATTTTGGTGCTGTGAGGCTCATGACACTGCACTGGGGATAGAGAAGTACTGGGCATAGACAAGTTCTCAGGTTGAATGACAGTTGAGCTTGGATGTATTGTTACATCTAGTGAAGAGACAAGGTTGTGAATTGGGGCCTTGGTGCTGCAAGGTTGACTCGTTGAAGGATAAGGGAAGGGTGTCTCAGTTTGTTCTGGGGTGTTGCATTGTTTATCACTTGAAGGATACGCTGGATGATGGTTTTCTACTTGACTTTTGGCTGTGTAGGTTGTTTGATCTAAAGGTAGAGATGGGCATGAACTCTTTGTTGGACTTTGGGTAGTGCAGGGCTTTTCAACACGAAATGATGATGGGCATAAACTCTTTGTTGGACTTTGGGTGGTGCAGGGTTTTTCATCAGGAAGTGCTGGGACTACACTCTTTGTTGGACTTTGGGTGGTGCAGGGTTTTTCATCAGGAAGTGCTGGGACTACACTCTTTGTTGGACTTTGGGTGGGGCTGTGTTTTTGATCGAGAGATGGAATTTGACAAGGGCTATCAGTTTGGACCTGAGTGGTACAGTGTTTTGGATTTCGAAGTGGGCATTGACCTGATTTTTTGGTTGGAATTTGGGTGGTGCAGGGCTTTTCATCAGGGATTGATGATGAGAATACACTCTTTGTTGGGAATTGGGTTGTGTGATGTTTTTGTTCTGGTGGTGGAGATGGACAAGGGCTCTCAGTTTGGACTTGGGTGTTACAGTGTTTAGGATCTCGGGGTGGACATGGACATGACCTTTTCATTGGACTTTGGATGGAGCTGTGTTTTTCTACAGGAAATGCAGATGAGCATAAAATCGCTCTCTTTTTTGGACTTCGGGCGGTGCAGTGTTTTTGTTCTGGGGTCGGAGAATGACAAGGGCTCCGAGTCTGGACTTCAGTGGTGCAGACTTGAGTTTTTGTGGGTGACCGTAAAGGAGTGGGACTGTCAGTTTGTGTTGGAGTGGTGCAGAAGGACACCTCTTTCCCTGGGTCACTTATGGCCCTGTTGAGCCGCTTCCTCCTCCGAACTAGAGATGGGGTAGTGCTCCCCGGGCGCCTGGAGCCCTCTCGACAGGACACAGATGAGCAATAACAGGGTTCCGTGTGGCGGAGGTTTTGCAGAGGGCAACCGTGTCTTGTGTTTCTCACCAGAGCAACAGATGCTTCACTATCTGACCTTGGGGTCTTGACCTCCTGCACGACCACTGTTTGCTGCTGTGTCTCAGGGGAAATGAAGTCCTTTCTGGATCTTGCGGAAGGTCCGTGGTTGTTAGTCAGGTACTCATCCTGGGAGTCCTGCTCATCATCCCCATCCACACCAACTGAATCCCTCAGGCTGTAGCTGCGTGTGCGGTTAGAAGAGTGAGACTGGGGCTTCTTTAGGCATGGGGAAGTCTGTATGGCTGTGCTGGTGCTCGTGCTGGACTTTCGGGTCATTGGCAAAGTTAAAGAATTGGCCTGAGGTGGGATCCAGCAGCGACGCGTGGGTCCCGGAGTTAATGGGTGAGGTGGGGCCCTCGCTAAGAAGGCAGCCACTACTTCTATGGTACCTGCCATATCCCCTCGCACTGCCCCCACAACAGAAGTCCTCCCGGGTAGAGCCGCACAACCCGGCCCATCCCGGTCCGCCCATCCCCGATGGACCCTGCTACTGCTGCTCTGCTTGCGGGGGGGATGGGGGCTGCCACAATCTGTACCCCCCCTTTGTTGGCTCTTGAACTCTGCCGTACCCCCCCTATGTTGGCTCTTGGACTCTGCCGTACCGCCCCTCTGTTGGCTCTTGGACTCTGCCGTACCGCCATTGCCACTGCTGCTGCTGCTGCCATCCTCCAAGTCCTTAAAGCGGACTTGGTGGGTGCGATTGCGGCGCCGCTTAAGCCGGCTCTCGATGTCTGGGGAGTCTCGGTTAAGCAGCACAGAGCGCACAGTCATAGTGCCGGGCAGCTTGTCCGCCAAGGTGCTCTTGCTGTTTGTGTGGCCTGTGATCAATTGGTTAGGCTCTTTGCTCACCATGTCTTCTGGTTGTCTCTGTCCCCCGACATCCACAGGCTCGGCAAGCACTTTGATATGATAAAAGTCTCTCTGTATTACTGTGTGTAAATGAGATACGCTCCCTGCTTTATTGGATATTTATTATGACCACAAGAGACATTTAGATGTCATTTGGCGTGTTCCCGTTCCATCACACAATAGATTGGGAGTGCAGTGACTATTCGTTTGATTGCGGTTGTGTAGTCTTATTTTACGTCGATAGCGTAGATTGGTAGCCTTGTTGTACACAGTTTGGAATAATCACAGCTTTAGAGTATAGTGTATTTATAAGTATTGCAAATAAAGCATAACAGGTGTGGAACTCGGTGAAGGATGCTTAACCGATGAAAAGTAAAAAAGCTTGTCTCCATCCGAATAAGTAGAATACTCAAGCAGAACGCTTTGGTCACAACATTCAATTGACAACGAGATAAACCTAAGAAGACGAAGAAGAACAAGAAGAAGAATCTAAGAAATGTCTTGCACCCGGCCTTGCGTGTGCGTGTGGTTAACTGTGCACTTCAGTTCTTTTGTGCACTCGTTCCTTATAGTGTCCAAAGAAATGAAGTCTTGATAGGGCTGATGATGGAACCAGCAACAGGGCAGAGCTGGGATGAATGCAGGCCGTCCATCCATCCCAATTCCATTAACAACGGACCTCTCTCTCTCTTGACTTGTCCCTCTCCCCTTCAACTCCACCCCCCCCCCCCCCAACACTCCCTCTGCTCCTTAGGAGATCAGAGGATATGGGACTGGCCAATGTGCTTCACTATCCCGGGGTATCGCCTTCCGCATTCTTTTGTCATCACTCTTCTTTTACTTCAGCTAATATCTTCCATTGGATTTTGGTTTTGATTCTCTCTCTCTCTCTCTTTCTCTCTCCCTTTTTCATCCAGGACTTGGCTAAGAGATGCATCCTTTCATGGCTGGGGATGATCGAGGTTCCTGTAAATAGAGGAGAGAGAGAGAGAGAATGTTAGAGTGACAGAAAGAAGAAAGGGAGTTTAGTGGTTTTCTATTTATATTGTCATATATTTCCAATGACAGATAATGTAATGGCAAATCGCCCTCATGAAAATATAAGAATATAATAAGGTAATTGAGCAGTTAAAAAAAACGTAGTTACGGACCAGAAGAAGGAAGGACGAAAAAATAAAAAGAATGTCAAGAATTTTGTAACTGACCTGATAAAATGGCAAAATTATGAGTTACTTATTATAAGTAAAAACCTAATCCCAAATACTCACAAGGAAGAATACCATTTGATATTTATATTTGCGTATGATCTTGTGGGTGTTGGCTTTGTTGATATCTCTTAATGTATAAATACATGCATAAGAGTAAAGTAAAGTAGTAACAAATTAATACAAATAATAAAAACACACAAACAAGAGTAGTAATAGGTCCTACAGTAGAATCTTGTTGTAATCAAATATTAATATTCAAGCATTTATTATTCTGCTTGCACTTTCTTCGTAACTTCCTGTTGAACAGTTTGTGACCTTCTCATTGGTCCTTGATGATGTGTCCTTGTGACACGCTTCCTGATTCATGAGGCCAGTGTGTGACAGTCCGTCCGCCACGCTGTGCTTCGCAGTGTGTTCTCGTCACTGTGATTCTGCAGTCAGATCCTGATGGTCTGCAGCCACCGCTCTCGCTCTCTCAAATTCTGCCTTCCTCTCTCTACCTTGGATTCTCTCTCTCTCTCTGTCTCTCTCTGTCCCTCGCTCTAGCTCACTCTCTCTATCTCTCCCATTCTGTCTCCATCTCTCTACCTTGCATGCTCTCTCTACCTCTCGCTCTCTCTGTCACCTTCTCTACCTCTCTCTCACATTCTGTCTCTATCTCTCTACCTTGCATGCTCTCTCTTTACTGCTCTCTTTCTCTTAGTAACTCTCTCTACCTTTTCCTCTCTCTCTGTCATAGTTTGTCTCTTTCGCTCGGCCTCTCTCTGTCCCTCTCCGGTTCTCTCTACCTTTCTCAGTCTCCCAAAGTCTACCTCTCTCTCTCACTTTAGTTGTCATTATTATCGTTGTCTAATTTCATTGGTTTCCAAGTCTGTGTGCCTTTATTCTGTAGCAGGGTGGATTTAGTGTAAATAAAGATTAAAAATAAATCTATCTACCCCCCTCTCACTGACATCCATCTCTCTCTCTCACACACACACACCCTTCTCACACACACACACACACTCCCTCTACCCCCTCTCTCTCAATCACACACTCACACACACAAACACATGCACACACAAGAACGCACTAACACACTCCCTCCACCGCCTACCTCTCTTTCTCTTACACACACACACACACACACACAAACACAAAGCTGTGGTGCTGTGTGTGTGTGTGTGTGTGTGTGTTGTTTGCCTTTAAACAATCTATGGATCTCCATGGCCTTGTTATCTCTCGCTCATGGCTTCTGACAGACAGACCTCATCTGTTTTACCCTCTCTCTCTCTCTCTCTCCTCCCCTCTCTCTCTCCCTCCTTCCCCTCTCTATTTTTCTCTCTCTCTCCTCCCCCCTCTCTGTCCTTCCCTCTCTCTCTCCTCCCACTTCTCTCTCTCTCTTGTCTTTAGTGGTGGAGATGGAGAGGATAGGGGGGGGGTAATTAGAGACTCCTCCAGCTCCCAGGTTATTTAGGGAGATCGCACGAGAGAGAGAGACAGAGAGACAGAGAGAGAGAGAGCGAGAGAGAGAGAGAGATACCCGAGGGGCTGCCACTTTTTATTTATGTCCGTTTTTTCCCTCTCTCTCTCGCTCTCCCTTTCCATCGCTCTCCCTCTGTTTCTCTCTCTCTCGGCAATAGGGTAGGCAATTTATTTTAGAAGCATTTTTTGGTCCTATTTGTTGAAATTCTCTTTACATCCCGACAGCAATCAATAAATCAAATGCTGTGACACAAAAAAAGAATAAAATTGGTTACTGTGGCTGTCCCAGGCCTGCAATAAGCCCATCTAATCATTTAATTTGGTCCGAATGAAATGATTGCATTACCTGTCTGCCTACCTACCTACCTGGCTACCTGGGTGCACTCTGCCCTTTCACTCTTTGCGCGTGACCGGAGTCTTCCACAAGGCTAGGCAGACCTATTGCTAAAGCTAGCGAGCTAGTCATGTTTTTTGGTGGAGTAGTTTTGGACGGAGGCCTGAAGGGAAGGATGGGATTTTTTCGGTTGGATACTTTCGAAATCTAGCTTACCCCGGCTGGTTTCTCCAAATTGCCTACCCTTGCTTTAATTATGATTAAAGTCACAGTCCAAAGTGCCGTTGGCTTCGGGTGTGTGTGTGTGTGTGTGTGGGGGGCGGGGGGTAGATGGGCATTTGTGGGGGATCTGGACCGACCAACACGCTCCAGGTGCATTAGTGGATTCAGGAAACAAACCAAAAGGATTCCTGCTCATTCTACTCTGGTGTCGCTGCAGTGGCCTTCAGATGAGCTGCTTAACTCTGAGTCAGTGGGAGAAGTGAAGACTGACTCAGGAAGCTAATAGTACACAATCACATGGCCGCCAGGAAGGAGAGGAACACTCTGATCCTGTGTCGTAAACACCGCCGCAGATCAGGGTGTGCTTTAGGGCCGGTGGATCCATCTTTGATCAACCTCCCCCCTTGTATCCATTGAACCGCGCTGCCGGAAATGTTGACAAGAAACACCCACAACGTGTGCACGCACACAATCTAATCCTCCTCCTGCCTCTTCTTTTTTTTTTTTTTACTAATACCCTGTTTCTATCTACTCGGTCCTGCTGAAGACCACTTTACTTTCAACATTCATCCTGACAGACCCCGCACAC
>JAOPJO010000118.1:5893602-5904012 GCA_027123675.1 Molva macrophthalma | reverse complement strand
AGTCAATGTAGGACTGTTCATCCTCCGTCCACCATGGCTGCAGTCAATGTAGGACTGTGTTCATCCTACGTTTAGGTCGACCAAACTGAAATACTACTATTTTGTTTTTTTAAGCAGATGATCGTATGTAAAGCGAATTTCATTGAGCATGGGGTGAAAGGCGTCTTGCCCAAGGATGCTATACATGCTATGGAGCTATGGAGATCGAACCACGTACCTCTCGATTTGAAGTCGAACACCCTAGTCACTACTTTCTGTGCCGTCATCAGTTGCATATTACAACGATTCATCACTATGTAATGTTGTTAATGAGCATGTATGAGTTCACCGATCGTTGCGGTTCACCAACTGTTTGGCTCATTGACCAGGTCTGAAGAACTTCTTGGACAACTGCCAGCACGTCCAGAACAGGGACCAGGTGGACCGGGACGGGGACGGCGTTGGAGACGCCTGTGACAGCTGTCCAGATATACCCAACCCAAACCAGGCAAGATGACTGCAGAACCAGCCGGCGAGGGATCAGATACAACTTTAAATTAGATTAGATTTGATTTGATTAAATCAAATTAGATAAGATTAGATTAGATTTAATTTGATTTGATTGGATTTGATTTGAGTAGATTCATTTATGTTAGGTTAGGTTAGGCTAGGGTCAGAATAGTGTAGATTACATGAGACTAGATTAGCCTAGACTAAAGTCAATTTGATTGAATCTTGATCGGATTCGATTTTACTGAATTATACTAGGTTCAATTAGATTAGATTAAATACGATTGTATTGTGTTAGATGAGATGAGGTTAGATTAGAAAAAGGAAGAAAGAAGAAAACGACAAGCAGGACCCAATCAAATAACAGAACATCTGTGATACAGTCTATATCCTGTGTATTCACCGATATTTCCCCTCTCTTGCAGTCTGACATTGACCACGACCTGGTCGGCGATTCCTGCGACACAAACCAAGACAGGTACATCACGCCGACCATCTCCTGCCACCATTTGTTTTTAACATCGATCCTCATCAATCTTTTTCCAAAATGTCACCTAATGCAAATGTGTGTCCGCACGACATGTCACTTCCTCCTCTCCCCCGGCAGCGACGGCGACGGTCATCAGGACAGCAAGGACAACTGCCCCCTGGTGATCAACAGCTCCCAGCTGGACACGGACAAGGACGGCTTCGGGGACGAATGCGACGACGACGATGACAACGACGGCGTGCCCGACTTCCTGCCACCCGGGCCGGATAACTGCAGACTCGTGCCCAACCCGGACCAGATAGACGACAACAGTGAGTCTCCTGACATCGCCACAAATACTGTCCGCTGTGTACTGGCTCTCTGTGCGTGGATCGTGTCACGCATATCTGATGAAGATCTTAAGCGATGACCACAACAAAGATGAGGAATAGGTGAAATAGGTATAGGTGTAGGTGAAAAGACCAAGGATAAAGTTAATTAACACCTAAAGGGCGAAGACACGTTAGTTTTGTATGTAGGACCCTAAATTGCAGGGACAGTCTCAAAGGAAATCAAAGGCCCATGTTATACAATCCCCCTAACCCTAGGACCTCTAAAAGGCAAGAAAAACGAGGCAAAGATACAGAATCGGAATAAATCAAACCAGAGACTAGATTTGTCTCCGTGCCCGCTCCTGGTTCACTCAGTCAGCACCCTTCCTTCCCTCTAGATGATGGAGTGGGAGACATATGCGAGTCTGACTTTGACCAGGACAAGGTGATTGACAGGATCGACAACTGCCCCGAGAATGCTGAAGTGACTCTGACAGACTTCCGGGCCTATCAGACGGTGGTGCTCGACCCGGAGGGCGACGCCCAAATCGATCCTAACTGGGTGGTTCTGAACCAGGTGGGCTGGTCGACCACACTAATGTGAAGGCATGATTTAATAGAACAATGATGCTAAACCGTTAATGAGGTTCAAGGAATCATCCAATGATTAAAGCCGTTCTGGCAATTGAATCATTAATTCCTCTTTCTTGATTTTCTTCTCATACAGGGAATGGAGATTGTTCAGACCATGAATAGTGACCCAGGACTTGCTGTTGGTAATAAAACAATAAAGCCTTTATCTTGAATGACAATGACATAAACAACGTAACGGCAGCAACACCAACAGTGTGATGTACTGACGATGTCTGTTTTTTTGCGGCATCTAGGCTACACTGCGTTCAGCGGAGTGGACTTTGAGGGCACGTTCCATGTGAACACGGTGACCGACGATGATTACGCCGGCTTCATCTTCGGCTACCAGGACTCCTCGTCGTTCTACGTGGTGATGTGGAAGCAGACGGAGCAGACGTACTGGCAGGCCACGCCCTTCCGAGCTGTGGCTGAGCCGGGCATCCAGCTTAAGGTAAAAAAAAGAATTATAATGTAGATGATCAATAACATTATCAATAATCACATTATACAGTATATTTATGATATATAACATACAATATATATATATATACAACATATAGTTATTTGTTATGTATCAGATATTATATATATATATATATATATTTAATCTCATTATGATCTCTCTGTCTCTCACTCTCTCTGTCTCTATGTCTCTCCCTCTCTCTCTTTCTCTCTCTCTCACTCTGTCTTTATGTCTCTCTCTCTCTCGTCCCAGGCGGTGAAGTCCACGTCAGGTCCAGGCGAGCACCTGAGGAACTCCCTGTGGCACACGGGGGACACCAACGACCAGGTGCGTCTGCTGTGGAAGGACCCCAGGAACGTGGGCTGGAAGGACAAGGTGTCCTACCGCTGGTATCTGCAGCACCGCCCCCAGGTGGGATACATCCGGTGAGAGACCACGCCCTCCCCAAGGCACCAATACAACTGGAGGAGATGATCTGACATCTAGCTCTGCCATCATGATCATTCCAGCAATGATTGGTTGATTGGTTGACTGTTTGAATAGTTGATTGGTTGTCTGTTTGAGTGGTTGATTGGTTGACTGTTTCAATGGTTGATTGGTTGACTGTTTGAATGGTTGATTGGTTGTCTGTTTGAGTGGTTGATTCAATTCTTTAATAACTGATTAGTTGAATGATTGATTGGTGGATAGCTTACTTGCTGGATCGATCAGTTGATCCATTGATCAGCTGATCGGTTGTTTGATCCTTTATTTATTTATTTAATATCTTATTGGTTGAATGATTGATTGGGTGAACCAGTGATCTTATTTCTATGTATTCTTAATCTGTTCACTATCTGTTTTCCCAGAGCCCGATTCTATGAGGGAACTGAGTTGGTAGCCGACTCTGGCGTCACCATCGACACCACAATGAGAGGAGGGAGGCTTGGAGTGTTCTGCTTCTCTCAGGAAAACATAATCTGGTCCAATCTAAAGTACCGCTGCAATGGTGAGGAGTGTTCTCGCCCCACCAGAGATGTCCAATCCAGCCTGAATGAATATGTTATATCTATGCCGTGTCTTTACTGGCCTCGATGCAATTTCATGTAAATGACCCGGGGATCAAGGCTAGTAATATTCAAAGCTCCCTGAGCCCCAAGCAATGAATCCATTTTTTATGAGCTCCATTTAATGACCTTGCTTCTCCACTCTGCAGACACCATCCCAGAGGACTTCCAGGAGTTCGGCACTCAGCATGGAGAATCACTGTAATATGGAGACATGGAAATAAGGCCCGACCAAATTCACTGTTTACCTGTGTCAGCCCACAGTGTTTCTTTATGTGTTTGTGTGTGAGTGTGTGTATGTGTGTATGTCTGTGTGTGTGTGTGTGTGTGTGTTTGTTTGTGGGTGAGTTTTATTTTGAATTGTCTGTTTTCATGTTCGATCATCTCCTTACCAGTTTACTGAGCAATGAAAAGTCAGAATCTCAGTATCCGTTCATATTTACTTTTCAAACAAAAAGAAAGAAAAACAGGTAAAAACAATCCTACATGCCCTACATTATTTGGATTTTAGCAAATTTAGGCACGATGTTGCCTAAATTGTTGTTTGTCATCAAACTGAAATTTAGTTTAGCAATTTGTTACAGATAAGTCTCCATAAAACAACCTTTTATATGGGACATTATGATAGTCCTGTGTAATCGACTTATACATACACCACTATATGTACTACTTCTCTCTTTCGCTACTTTTCTATTTCAACAGAAATATTGTTGTTCTGAATAATACAATTATCAGAAAATAGTTGTCTGCTAAAATTACAATCAGAACGTAAAACGTGACATCCTTTGACGAAAATCAGTATGGGAACACTTTGCAGGCTATATTTCGTTTTTAGCCATTGTGTGTGTTTTTTTCTTTTTTTTTACATATTCTCATTGTCAACCCTTATTTGGTTTTTGTTGTCATGACCATTTTTTGTGCAATGACGGCAAGGGCACCAAGTTTATAGGGAAATATTTTTTGCCGCTCACCTTCAATGGCCTACAAGTCTTCATTGGTCTACTTCTAGATCTAGATCTAGAACTTGATGGTCAGGTCGATTTTTTGTGTTTAATGTTATGCTCATTGATTTTTAAATAAACTCCTGAGAGAAATGTTTGGCCATCATCTCTTGTCGACCTTGTTTTTGGATAAGATTAAGACATAAAACATACACATAAGATACATATCCAAATTAACAAACATAAAATACATATCTTATATAATTAGCCCTTTGGAATATGTGCGTAAATACATGTTATTTATTTATGTGCCTACTCAAAATGATGATATTACTGAAAAAAGCATAATAACCTAGACAGTTATACCTACAAAAGCACAAAAAAATATTTTCATATGAAAAGACAGATAATCCTCATCCTTTTTCATAGTTCAGAGATTTCAGAGAATTCTGTGGGTGAAGATTAAACAAGAGTCAAAGCCATATCTTGAAAAATAGCGACATGTAGCACCAATAAATCAAGAGAATTGAACAGACATCAAGATGCTAAAAACACTGTAAGAAATATCTGTACCATATTTGGCACATTGAGGGCAGAAATTAAATGGCCGCCTGGCAGTAACCTAGTCTATTGCCAAAACTCATTAAAGGGGAAATCTCGAAGGCTTTCATGTTCATGCATGTCTGTTAAGTCACTATCTATTGCTGAATAAAGTCACACAATCTTGATTGAGCACATGTTCCCACTGATGAAAGCCGTTGCATTTTCAGTTTTATGAATGTTACGAACCGGGTGTCCCTGTCGCCCAGGGTGAGATTTCATTAAATGAGGTCCGATGGTTGAGTGGTTGGGTCCTAGCTCCCCCCTTCGTATGATCTGCATCAAGAGACCAGTGTTGACTCAGGTTAGGCGGCGACGCTTGCCTCATAAGAAATGTATTGCACAGTACTTAGCACTGTGCTAAACCATTGTGAAACTTTGAAGGCCAACTTTTGAAAAAGGTATTATATTTCATTCTATTTATGTATTTATTTAGACCGTGCTAATCTTTAAAAATATATATCATTATGATATGATATATTTATTGATTTATTTCCAAATCCTTTTAGATCATTAAGGAGGAAGTAGGGGCATCTGGATGCTTACAGGCAGCAGACGTTATGGATTGAACCCAGAACCTTTAAAGGCTGATTTATAATTCCAAGCGTGTCAAGTATCTGCCCTAAACCAGCTGGTTGTAAAGTGTGTATATAAATGGGTGGCTGTGAGGCATTATTTGTAAATTTTAAGAGCATGAAAAACGTCTATCTGTGTTTGCTTTTGGCTGAGCTCAGCTGCTGGCAACCAGACCAAGAAGAGTAGCCTACAGCTGTTGCCAAGGAGACAGAGAGTATAAAAGCCCATGAGAGGCAGACTTAATCCAGGAGGATCATGGCCTTACAATCCATCACACGGAAAAGCATGCTTGTCAAAAGGAAAATGTGGACATCCCACAGGTGTTTTACATTGGAATACCGAAACCAACCACCGAGGGGCGCTCTTTCTACACAATGACGCCGCCAATTTAGTCCAACCAACGTCATCAACAGCAGCAACGATGGAGAAAATCTCTGGAGCTACAAAATCGGATTTATTTCTGGCATGGTTACCATCTCCTCCACCTCCCTATACATTAGAGATTCCATTTTCCACTGTCGGAATGCCTAAACAAAATAGATAGCATGTAAGCCTATCATGTAATAATAAACTGTCAGAAACACTGCTAATCAGCCCTCTTGAATAATGAATATAGCAGCACTCCAGAATACTATGGAAATAAACCCATAGGCACAGAGTTGGTATTTTCAATTTAGTCTTTTGTATCAACACCCTTTTCAACTGAAGTCAAGTGTAAACATGGCCTTAGCACATATACATACAAGTTGAGTTACCTTGTGTATTTTGTTGATTACATTTCATCTTTGAAGATTTCTGTCCTTGTGTTTTAGAATAAAGGTTGTAGACTGACTTTTCAATGAAGAATGTATTGAACAAACCGCTAGGGGTCGCTGGTGGCCTCCTCCAGTATACTATGTTAGGTTACCATAGCGTTATGTAAACATTAGGGGCTGCGAGTTATCCGGGGCCACAGCATATAACGTGCAAAACAAACACGTTTTGTTTAACAATGATTGTAAATCAGAGATATAAGCCTCAATGTCGGGAATTCAATGGACCCACTCCTCATTCCACTGCTTTGGTGAGTTCCCAACGGCTTCCTAAAGGTGTCAGGATGTCATACAATTCACTGTTGTGAAGACGTTGGTCAGTCTTAAAAATAGTAGTTAAATTACTATTGGTAAAACTGATTTTATAACGACGAGTAGTTTTTGTATTCATTGAAATGATAATCAATTTGTATCCTAGCCACTTACTACGTCAGTAATCATCATACAACTAAACTCTGCGTCTAACTTCAACGCAATTTATTTGTCCCATAGGCCGCTATTATGCTCGTACAATGTAATACTTGTAACTTGATTATAACTGATTATAGCCTACTTGGCATAATAAAGAAAACCAAAAGCCTATATCCAGGTTATATACACAATCATTAATGATTACAAATAGAGTAAACAAAACATTCAACCACAATTACATGGGTAAATAATTCATGTTAACGCACCTGCTACCACTGCTAATGGTGATCACATCGAAAGCCGAAAACAATTCTGACCACCACTGTATTTTATTTCACACGAAGAGGGCCCGGCCTCCCTTGTCGAGGCCCGCGGACCACCTGATCCTGGAGAGGAGAAAACAGGAGGAAGCCAGACACAAGGTGCTGGAGTTCACCAAGTACCAGCAGACATGTGACCTGAGGACAACCTGGCAGAAACACACCGACCGCCGCATCATCAACGGGACCATCGAGAGACAGGTCCAAGACGCCCTGAACCAGTATCAGACCAGCATAGAAGAGAGGAGAGAGAGGTGTGTGGACTTTCATGTTTTTGGTGCTTTTTCTTTGTACCCATGTCATTCTTAAAGCAATCTTCTGTGGTTTCTTTGGTGAAGGTTGCGTAGTTTGTTGGAGACGGAGGAGAAGGAGCAGTTGGAGGAGATGGAGAATAAGAGGGAGACGGTGCTGGAGAGACAGGCCAGGATGCGAGACAGGGCCAGGACTCTGAGGGAGAGGAGAGAGAGTGAGAGACAGCAGCTGGTCGCGGACAAGCTGGACCAACAGTTCAGGTAGGAGGTTGGCTTGTTCTTGTCAGATACATATCGACATATTATGATGTCAATCATATGAGGATATGCCCTCTCAAATCAGCACCGTTGACAAAGTTGAAATAAAAAGAATGTAGTTCAAATAATGATTGTTTTTCAAATCGCTTATTATTTACATTTAGCATGCTGCAGCACATATCTAGCACATTCAGCATCCCAAAGTGAATGCAGTGAATTCAGATACATGTCATTGGAGCAGCTGTGTATATGTCAAGTATCTTGCTTAAGAATACCTTATAGGTCAACCTTAGGGAATCAGGGGGTTCGAAACCCAGAACCTTCCGGACTCGGTGTCAAAACCCACGAGACCGCCCGGGGTCCCGAGACGTACTGAACGCAGCATCGTTGTGTCCGGGTTCTTCTGATTGGTCCTCCCAGGGAGCAGAGCGTGGAGCTGCGAGCGGCCCAGAGCCGCCGCGGGCGGGACCAGGTGTGCGCCGAGCGCGGCCAGCAGCTCCTCGTCCGGCAGGAGGTGCAGCGACGCCAGCAGGAGGAGGAGGAGAGGGTCTTCCAGGAGCTGTGGGAAGCGGACCGCCTGGCCAAGGAGGCGAGGGAGAACGAGGAGGTGCTGCGGCGCAGGAGGGGAGACGAGGAGCAGGCGGAGGTGCTCGGGTGGCAGACGAAAGAGGCGGAGAGGCGGAGGGAGGAGCAGAGGCTGCTGAAGGAGGAGGAGGCCCGGCTGCTGGTGGGTGTTTTGGTTGATGTCGTTGTTTGTTTGCTTGTTGTTTTGTTTGCTTGTTTAGCTTAACTAGTTTGGTTGTTGTTGTTGCGGTTGGGGTGTTGATGGGTCAAGTTGAGCACACACACTTGTAATGGGTTGTAACACACACATACACACACACACACACATACACACACACACACACACACGCACACATATGGGTCATATACACACATGCACACACACACACACACACACATGGGTCACACACATACACACACACGCAGACATATGGGTCATATACACACAAACGCACACATACATGCACACACACACACACACACACACACACACACACACACACACATACACACACACACACACGTCATATGTGTGTGTGTCTGTATGTTATCCAGCGGGAGCAGAGGGAGATGCAGGCTCTGTCGGAGGAGAGAGAGCAGCTCCAAAAGCTCCAGGCCCAAGAGGCCCAGCGCAAGCAGCTGGACCGCGACCTGCGGCTGAAGATGAAGCGCCTGGGCAGGCAGCAGCAAGACGAGCTGGCCCTGGATATCAGCATCCTGCAGCAGCTCCTGGAGCCGGGACACGACCAGGGCAGCGACGCCTCGCGCAGGAAGGTCAGTGAACAGCAAGGGAAGAGGTTCGACCTCGTGCAGTTCATTTTATATCTTGGATCCTGTTTGTTATATCCTTGGATCTATTTATTTATGAATTTTCCTGTAATCTCAACAAGGATGATGTGGAGTTTTTTAAAAACTCTCTCTTTCTCTCCCTTGCTCTATTCTCTCTCTGTCTCTGTCACCGTCTCTCTCTCTCTCGGCAGAGCGAGCTTCGCCTGGAGCAGCAGAGATACCGCCAGCACCTGGCTGACGAGCAGGAGCGGCAGCGGTGCGACGAGGCAGAGTACGAGCGGCTGATGGAGGCGGAGCTTCGGGAGGCATGGCGGCGGCGGGCAGAGAAGAACCGCGTGGAGCGGGGGGCGCGCGACCGCCTCATGCGCGATGTGATGGCCACGCGGCAGCTGCAGATCCAGCATAAACGTACGACACGCACGCCGAAGGCGTCGCGCTTTAAAAGCTGCTGTAGGTCGGAAAACAGAGTTGCAAAGAGAGAGCAAGGGCAAGATTTTGAAACGAAACAATCCACAAAAAGGGCCCCTGCCTCTCTGCTCCCTCCCTCCCTCCCTACGTTTCTCAGCCATTGAGACGTGTTGCATTTCACACACCTGTGATTTACAGGCAAGATGGATTCTTGCCTGTGAATTCAGAAATGAGATGGGAGCGGTCTGAAATCGAAATGGTCTAATACGGAGGCAGGCGCGGTGACTAGGAGCAGATATTTTCACAGAGCATTTCACTCACTAATAGCTGATGGACGGCTAGGCCATTGCTAACAAACTACACTAAAAGAAAGCTCTTAAATCTTACCTACAGCTGCTTTAAATACATGTAGTACTATACATGATATCAGCCATAACCTTTGACATTTGAGTCATTTGTTCACAACACTACGCTGTGGATTGGTCAACTTGTATCGGTGTGTGTGTGCGTGTGCGCGCATGTGTGTGTGTGGTCTCAGTGGATGTGAACACAGATCAGCAGCAGCAGATGTGGGAGGAGAGGGAGGAACTGAACCGAGCCATGCAGGAGATGAAGATCGTGGACGAAGAGCAGAAGATAAGGTATGGAGACTCCTCTTTTTCTAGTGCTCTCCCACTCTCCTCTCCTCTTCCCCTTTTCTCTCTCTTGCCCTCTCACCCCCTCACCCACCTCTTGCTCCCTCCCTTTTTCTCTCTCTCTCTCTCTCCTCCTCTTCCTCTTTCTCCCCCCACACTTCCCTGTCTCTCACCATCTCTCTCTCCTCTACTACCTCCCCTTTTCTCTCTCTCACCACCTGTTCAATTCTCCCAATCTCTGTCATTCTCTGTCTCTGTCTCCATAACTCTCTCCCTTCCTCCCTCTCTCTCCAAGTCCTTGTTGTTGTGTGCTAACGTGTTCAATATTATCCGGTCTCCTCTTGGGGGGGGGGGGGGGGGGGGGGGGGGGGGGGGGGGGGGGGGGGGGGGGGGGGGGGGGGGGGGGGGGGGGG
>JAOPJO010000118.1:5875870-5893181 GCA_027123675.1 Molva macrophthalma | reverse complement strand
CCACCCCCCTTTGCGTCTCTCCCTCAGCCAGCGGCGGGCGTGTCTGCAGTACCAGGCAGACCTGCTGGCCCAGATCAGGCAGCGTGAGCAGCAGGCCCTGGAGCAGAGGGCCCAGGAGAGCCTGGAGCACCAGCAGGGCCTGGAGGCCCAGGAGCAGCACAGCAAGAGGATCCAGGAGGCCCTGTCCTCCAGACCCCGCTCCGACACCACGACCAGGAGGGGGCAACACCCCTTCAGAGGTTCCCCCTCCCGTCGCCCCCGGTCTGTACCGGGACAGCTGGGGCAGGAGCGACCCGGTGGTGTCGGTGGTGGAGGTGGGGTTGACGCTAGCCTGCTCATAGGTTAACTCACCACCAAACAGTTAGTTTCTACTAGTTAGCTTCACTAGTGACTAGCCAAGGAGACTGACTTAACCGTTGAGATTGCGTAACACTGTCACACTGTAAAACGATGCCACATGAGCATGAATAAAATGTTATTTACGTACAAATGCGGGACTTGTAAATATATTATTATCACGGCTGCATATTCACTCAAGTTAAGATATGGTGATTTTAGGTGTTGCAGCAGCAAAAAGAATAGATCAAACGAGAGAGTAATAGAAAACATGTATTCACGTAGTCTGACCCAACGTGGTGCTTTTTACTTTGGTTCTAGCCCGACCCAATGCTTTTCTTTTTACTTTGGTTGTAGTGTGATTTGTTTGTTCTGCAACATTGAATCAGATGGACTCTTTTACACTGATAAATGGTATCAAACAAATCAATCTGTATTTATTAAAGTCGCCTTCCCAATACAAAAAAGAGAATATCCAGGATGTTTTGATCTTTGGCAACTCATGAGTGTGGCCTTGTCTCCAGACTGTCTTTGTCTGCAGATAGAGCTGCAGCAACTACTTAGAAGTGTGTTCAACCTTTAATGTCGCCAACTATTTAGAGAGTAGTCATGCGTGTTGCCAGGTGAATCACTTGCTCTTCAGAGTGGTTCAACACCGTCAACACCCAATACCAACAGAAGGAGTGGTTTGGGAGTGGAGGAATCACTCCATGCAGTAATATCGCTGTATGCTCAGACAAGTTGGAAATATATTGCTCAAGTGCCCTCACCAGAATACAAGCAGAATGTCTCCCTGTAAGGCTTTGTTCAAAGAGCCGAGCGCTTTTTGAGGACGACTTTATAATAATACATTGGATCTAGTCCTGGAAAACACTGAGGTCAAGATGAGTGAATATTATCCGTATTGTGAGGTAAGAACTTGCGTCTGGAACTGGTATCTGACGTGTATGTCACATTTTCCAGTTGTCGATTATACCATTAGAATACTGTATTGTCTTACTCCAGTTTTTAAATTGCCTCATACATATTTTATCCGAAACTTGAATAATAATTCGATGTGATAAAAGATTTAAAAAAAGCATTATAAATAACTCTTATGTTTAGGGGGGAGGGAGTGACATTATTTGTTTTTAAATGTATATTAAAAATTGTATTCCATACATTTCGTGTCACACAGTTATTATAGCTATTAAGTTGCTGTTTATGGTTAGGTTTAGGGTTAGCTAACGTAGGCTGTTTTTGCTAGCCTACGTATAGGTAGTAGACTGTAGCAGAGCAACTGGTTACATTTGGGATGGGAGTGCAGTTCCCTCACAGTCCACCTAGTGTCGCGTTTGAGGCGTACAGGTACAGTTTAGGTCTACAATGACCCCAGCTGTCTGCGGTTCAGTAAAGTGTCGCTCGAATGGGTCAATGGACATCGCTGACAGGAAGTAGATGGATCCCATGTTTACAACAGAATACTCGCTATGTTGTCAAAGTGTACAACTTTTTGACAGCGGTGTAACATTTGGAATAACTTCAAGGTTTGTTTTGGAAAAACGCACGGTGTTTAAATAAGACAATATCGACTAGCACCAGCCTGATTCCCTGCTGGGAGACACCTGCTGTTACCAGGAACAGGAGTTCATACCGCGGCGTCACGCGAATGTGGAAGTTATGGAAATAAACGGAACAAAACCTGAATGTTAACTTAACGTTGAGGACACTACAAGTTTATGTGAAGCTATAAGTGATCTATAATGTCTACCATGGAGCGGTCGTAGATAAAGTGGACTGAACGATGTCTGTGAACGAGTTGTACACAAAGGTGAGCTGATTGTGTGTGTGTGTAGATGGGAATATGTCGACCCTGCGAAGAAGCGCATATACTGATGTCTGTGTACAATGTGTAGTAACTAATACTAGATACGTTGTTGGTAGACTTTGTATAGTGGTTGTCCCAGCAGTATACCGGATACATTGGATCAGACGGACAGGTGCATCAGCTGGAGGTTCACTTTGTGTTTGGCTGAATACAAAACAATAATACTATCATACAATACTAACATCTACTTTTTACCTTCAAGCATTTTGTTCATTAAATTTAATCTTAAGTAATCGGCTTTGCACTTACAATAGGCCTAGGTCTGCTGCATTATTTAACCAGTTATGTAAAATAACAAACACCTGTCCCCTAGTGGAATACATGGTCATAGCACAGCAGGCCTGGTATTTGTTTTTTAGTTGTATTTTGTTCATGAAAAGGAACTAATGAAGTTCAAAATATGACAATATGATAAGGGACTAAAGGGAACACAATGTTCATAGCAGAAGCTGTTAAACTTGTCTGGATGATTCGTGAACTAGACTTGATAAGACACCAGGATTCAAACTGTACAAAGGTCTGTTTGGCAGTAAGCCTACTCCATTTAGATAAATTACATGAACTGCAGTGCTAGCCAAAACTCCAATAGGCTGCGATGTGTGTGGGCTGCGATCTATATGTCATGATCAAATATTATTTAAGACACTATGGTAGAGTTATGTACAGACACGTCTTTAGAAAGACTTGTCAAAGGTGTTGGTGATGTAAGAGACATGCTAGGTTCATATGAAATATGGTGTGATATAAGGTCACATGACATATGACCTTATATGAGTACATATCACTGTTGAGTCAGAGTCAAGATGAAACTTTTCATGACAATCTTTATGCATTATAGCAAACAAAATGTTTTGTCAAATATTGAATTCATCCAAACATGATGCGGTTCTGATTAAGAGAAACTCAAAGAGCCGTGAGTGCTGTTGTTTCCATTGTTGAAATCCCCACACTCAAGTGCACTATGCGGGGGCTACTTATTTGTCCCTTAACCCCTAATGAGGCCAATTAATCCACATAATGTATGCTAAATCCCTGTCTTCCATCTGTCTCTGTTGCATGTTCAACTTTATTAATCCTAGACAGGACCTTTGGGAGTACAGTCAGCTAAAATCAAGTTAATCTCCCTCTGTTAAAAATAAAGGATATCTTTATTGAAAACAATGAATGACAAACCTTATCACATCCATATGTTTCAGCCAGAGATGTATTAACTAGGCTTAACACTGTAACAAGCAGTTCTCTGGCAAATGTCTTCTTCACAACATTTCTTTAACCCAGGAAGCTGTTCTCGCGGGATTTACTTTGTTCCCACTGACAGACCTAACTAGATCCTTTTTTTCCCCTGTCGGTTTTGTAGGTGGAATGTGGTTATTTGAAACCGGCTATGGTTCTTGAGGAGCAGGGTTAGCCTGAGTGGCTGCAACCTTCCCATTGTTGTGACATACTGGTCGGGGACGAATCACAGATGGGATCTTAATAATTACACCCTTATTGGAACTCTGGCATCGTTGGTGGTTTTGCTAGGGGAGGGGTTAAATGTTTGGGATTAGGTTGTTATGCTTCAGCAAACACAAAGACAATAGGCGAAAGACGAAAGGCTTGTAAACAAGTAAAGTATTTTTTGTACTTTTGCACAGCTTTAATACAGCATAGATGCAAGCTACACTATCAAGGTTTATGTAAGGTTCTGCCTTTGTGTTTCTAGACCAGAAGTGAGGTTCACAATCTGTACTTCGGTGTAATTGGGTTGAAGTAGTCTGACCCTCTGTGCTATCTGTGGGCTTGTGTAATCCTCTCTGGTTATATAGCGCATATAAAAGGCTGCATACTCACATCTTAAGATTCGGATACAGAACACTTTATTGTTTCACAGTGTGACAGGAAGTGTCCATCATTTTGTTGATCAATAGACAACGATTGTATTTATGGCGATCATTTAAATGGTTTTATGGAAAAATTAATTGTTTTGCTACTTATAGCCAACAATAAGTGGCTTTAATGTTTCGCTTAGGTACTGTCCTTTTCCAAGGCTAATTTGATTTTATACTCCTTCTATCCTTCTTGTATGACCTTGTAGGTTAACAGACCAGCACAACACTCTAGAGGGTCAACTCTTCCCCAGGTATTGGGAAAGCACTAAGTCATTAGATGACGATGTATAGAAACATGCAGGTTTGCTTCCTGAGGTCTGTCTCTTTCCTCCTCTCCCTATTGGTGAGGCATCTTTTCTTAGAAGATACATACCAGGCTTGGCATTACCTTCTATTTATTCAGTGACAGTGGATTGATTGCTTGATCCATTTATTCAGATTTCCTTTAATTCGTTTGTTCATTCGTTCATTAGATAACTCATCCATCTGTCCATTCGTCCATTTTTTTAGTTTATCCATTCATTTATTTTTTCCATTCATTCAATTTGTCCATTTGTTCAGTCAATATATATTCACTTTCCTTGTAGCTCACATTACTGGCCCTTCACCCAGTCGTTGTTTCCTGTGATGTCATAAAGCCGAGTGCAGATCAAAGGTTGGTTGTTCAGAGTTCTTCCCATCGGGCACACCCAGTTTAGGTTTTTTCTTTCCTCGAGAGTGATGTCATTGTGCTGACAGAGAAAGCCCCGCTTGTCATGAAGGTTTATTCACAGGTTTATTGTACCTCAGCTGTAGTTGAATGTACCTTTTTATTACATGTAGTTTAACGCACCTTTATTACAAAATACATACACCCTGAGTTTAATTTACCATAGTACACAGAGCATCAGAATGCATCATGGGATATTTTGTTGGCGATGCTCCGCCATTTGGAGAGTACTCGAGAGTTGTAGTAATGTAAAAAATGGAAATATACCGTATCCTAGGCTAATCAAAACGTTGTTTTTGCAACGTCTCACGTTTCACGAGAGAAACACTGTGGCAGTTTCAAACACAACAATGTCACTCCATAATGACAAATAATTTCATGATTAATTACTAATAAATGACCAAAACACTATAATTTCCATTTAACATTGTAAAGCTCCTATGCTTTCGAAAGGGAGGCGGTCATTGCGATGTGCCATCACGATGTACAAGCCCTATTGGATAATTGGGTATCTCTCTTGAATGTCTTTTTCTCTACAGTACTGTCGTTTTAAAACCCTCAGGGTGTAGTCACAGGTGGAGTATTGTTTTTCCCTCTCTTTCAGCTGTCTTTTTTTTTTTTGCACCCACCTCCACGGCAAAAAACCTGTCGAGCAGCTTCTATTTCCTCCACCACCCCTCCTCTCCTGGTGTCTTGCCCCAGCTTATATCTGCTAATCTGCACCGCACAGGAACTCAACTCTATAGAGTACAGCTGGTTGGCTGGCTGGGCACATCGTTCGCTGCTCTTTCAGGGGACTATTCAAACAAAGAACAGTCTCCTGAATCACACCACATGCTGGTGGTGTGATTAATGTATTTTCTTTGGGAGGCGTAGGAACAACGTCCCAGCCAAGACGACTTTCGGAAATCTAAATGAGAAATTGTGTCACATGATGTCATCAACTCCATTGTCTGTAGGATGAAGAACAACAACAAAAAAGATGGGTTGATTTAATTAAAATCCAACCTATCACCAAGTGACACCCAGTGACAGCATTCCATGAGCGAGCAGCCATGACCTTACTTTGGCCCAGTTTTCCCTTGTAAGCTACTATTCACAATAGACAATGGTATGGTTCTTTTTACTCTCAGTTTCTCCCGGATAATATTCTCTCTGTACTGCAATGCAAAGAATGGGGCCGGGTGTAGTGATTAGGGCGTTCGATTCCCAGCCGAAAGGTTTTGGGTTTGATGCTCGATGTCCGCAGCCTGCAAAGACATCCTTGAGCAAGGTGACTTGTTCACTCCATAAATTGCATGTATTTACTAAGTCGCTTTGGATTAAAGTGCCAAATGCCTAACTAGTTCAAGTGTGTGTGTGTGTGTGTGCATATGAATTAGGGATCGGGGAAAAATTGCTTTGAGACTCTGGATTCTTTGCTAAATATTGTCACCATACTTGGCGGAAACTTGAAACTGCTCTTGGTTTTACCACATTCTGTGTTTTTTTGGCTTTGGCTTATGTTAAGGAAATGAATGGTCCAGTTTGAATGTTGATTATGAAACCACAATCAGTTCTTGATTCTAAAAATAACACATGTAAAGAGGCCAGTGGGTTAAAGGGTTGACTAATCATTTTGTGATGTTGTCGAAACGAAAGTCAATAACTTAAAGTTTGTTTCTCTGTGGAAGAGAGATCAAGTAGAACTTAAGTTACTTGTGCATCAGCACAGCATTGATACAGACCTGGGCAGTGTGGTTCCATTTGGATTCCCCCCATGTTAAACCCCCATATGAAAATCCTTCCATTTATACACACGGCCAAAGCCTCATCAATTCTCGACCAATGACAAGAGGGCACAAACATTTGCTTTTGCACTTCACTTACTTGCAGTTACTTACATGCAACAGCAACTTTGCGACTTGGGACATTTGTGTGGAAAGCGTTACAATGCCATACAGATGTGGACAAAGCGGTTTTCATTACATTCTTGTACAAAACTGCACCCTCGCTATTTTACTTAATACAATCAGTGTTAAAAAAATATTTGTTGTAGAAACCACTAGACTGTGCTTTCTCAGTTAACATTTTAGTTGAAATGCATCTTGGGAATAGCAGTCTTTATCCATTGCTTTTCTCTCCTTTATCCTAATTTTCAAAATTAAAATTGAATTTAATGACACTGAACTATGCCTAGTCAAACATCAGACCAGCTGAATAAGTAGAACCCTACAAACCAAGCTTTATCGGAGCTCCCCTCATTGTAAATGGCAAAGGCAAAACGCTTCCAGAAACCTGAGGGTCTTGGGAGTGACCACGTTACTGCCCAGGTCTATATAGTTGAAATAAAAAATGAAAATTTAGATAGCAAGAAATATATGATGTTATTTATGTTGTTATTACTATTACTTCCTGTTAAATAATCAGAGAAGGGAGAGGGAATGCTGTTTTGCTATTCAAATAACCTTCTGGATTTCCTAAGGTAGATTTGCATTGAAGAAACAACCCCGAATAAACAATATAATGCATGTTCTGTAATAAGAGCAAAAAATCCAGCAGATACAGTCTACCAGTCAACTCCTTCCAGCCAATTGAACACTCCGTTTGTGATGTCACAAAAGTGATGGAATGGCTATTAATGGCTCATCAAAATGTCACTTATTGGTTAACTAGGGGCCCGTTAATTCATATATTAAAATATATTTGAAATATGAATAGAATATGTGTCCAATGTATGCAAGTATACAATCTGTATGAAGTGATGAACTGAAAAGCAACCCAAACGTACACTGTAGCATAATGCAAAGACTACACACAATGCTCCTACTTCCTTCTAATTAAAGAGATGGTGATGATAGATTGGATTCTGGTCTTTTAAAGAGACTTGCTGGCCAAACTAAAAACCTACAGCACCGACTATAAAGCACTAGAGGAAGACACTTTGTGACTAAGCTCACCAATACAATGGCCTACATGCAAATCAGTCTACATGTTCATGTTAGTGACTGCTAAGACTGCACATGCACACACATACAGTACCAGCAGGAAACTGAGCATGTAAAACCCATCAACGCAGATTACCATCTACTCGAGAGACGGTGCCCCGCCACATCTTGTTAGTGTTGCGTTAATTAGATCGTTTATAAAATATCTATAAAAATATAAATAGATCGTATTTTGTTGCCTGTTACATTAATATATTTGAATCAAACCGTTACCGCTGCTTTATTATTATTGTTTTATATATATACAGTAGGCGCCTCAGAACATGCATTTAATCCATAATCTGATATTAATCCATAATCTCAATATTGGAGCAATATTGAATAATTATCATTTCGGTCATAATCGTGCAGCCCTACTTGCTGATAATAACTATGCTACAAGGTTCTTAATGTCTATGGTTATGGTGGGGGTCATGTGACCATGGTCTGTGTGCAGTGGAGGCTGCAGACAGACTTGTCTCTGGACATGAGTTTACCTTGGCATTCACATGGTAGGCCTACGCATGGATCCCAGGTGGCCCTGCCGTCTGCATTAGCCAAGCGGGATCTGAAGTGCTGAGGTCTTCTGTCTAGGTATGGGCAGGGCATAGGGGGCCCAAACCTGGGTAACAGGTTTCTCTGTGAGGGTGGTGGTGATGGGGGTTCAGACCATGCGGGGCAGGAATGCATGGTTAGGTTGTTCAATTCCAAGTTGACATGTGTACTGGGTCTGATTCCCACCCCTGTCCACAGCGTGGTGGCCTCAGCGACTATATAGTAAATCATGGTTTTAAAAATATACATTAGGTGCTATCCAAAACTACCATTACAATTCAAGAACACCTCAGTCATGTCCATGGTACATTCATTCAATGTCCATCTCATTAAATGCATCATTAATTAGATGACCAAATTAAAATACAAGTAATGCATACACCCATGTCCTCATCTCTTCTCCTTTAGCCATGCTGTACAATATCAATATAATATTGTAGCATAGCATTTCCCTTTATAGTGAACAACCGTAGAGTGAGTGGTGCTAGACCCCCAAGTTTCAGATAGCTCGAGCTGCACCTTAAGATTCTCATGATAAAGCTTTCCTCTTTTCTTTTTTTTCGCTGCAGAATTCTGCTTGAAAAAGCCTTTAAATAAAAATGTCTCCCTAAAATAAACCCATAGATGATGATGATGATGATGTTCCTCCCTCTCTGCAGCGGACTCGGGTGTGGATCGCCGATTCTGAGGATGTGTGGAAGGCAGCGGAGATCACCAAAGACTACAAGGAGGGGGAGCCCATCCTTCACCTCAAGCTAGAGGATGAGACGGTAACCACGCCGACACCGACTGGTACCAGTAGCATGGCTCAGAGGGACCCCTAGAGGGGTCCCTAATCCCCTAATGACCATAGGACTGTAAACTGTCTCTTTAATTGGACAAACAAGATGGATTGCGGATGCAATAAAGTCCCACTATTGCATACATACAAATGACATTATCTCCCATTAATGACCAGTGTCCTACACGCATCACAGGGACTGTAACCCTGTCACGACTCATTATGCTGACAGTTTATTCTGAATAATGCTAGCAAGACGGACAGTGTTAAACAGTGTTAGGGAGGGAAAATACTAATCGAGAAAGACTTTTGTTATTATTGTTAATATTTCATATTCATTCATGTTAATATTTCATATATATATGAAATATATATATTATATTTCATATAAAAAAACGCTTTCTCAGCCACTGATACTTTTATCCAGCACCATTACAGGCTTTCAAAACTTAATATACTAATTCATCTTCCTTTTTTTCCCCTATCATTTAGCCCCTGGAGTACCGTATCGGTCCCAAAGACCCCCTCCCGTTCCTACGAAACCCTGACATCCTGGTGGGGGAGAATGACCTCACGGCCCTCAGTTACCTGCACGAACCGGCCGTCCTGCACAACCTCAAGGTCCGCTTCCTGGAGTCCAACCACATCTACACCTACTGCGGTGAGTCCACGGCCGCCGTCGTCATCGACTGAATCATGCCTCCAAGCTTGCCAGGATTCCAAACACAGCTGAAAACATTGAATAACGTGGAAAAACATTTGAATACCGTCGACAGCCCAAAGTGCATCATTGAATGGGTAAACAAAACACACAGGAATGAGAATATACCGGTGTTAAAGCTAGGGTAGGTATTTTTTTCCAAGCATTTTATGTAACATTTGTTGAAATTGTCGTTACATTACAGTTATCAATAAATCAAATGCTCTGACAAAAAAACGAATCTGGTTTCTGTGGCTGTCGCAGGCCTGTAATTAGCCTGTCCAATCATTCCATTCAGGACGAATGATACGATTGGATGGCTTATCTGCCCATGCATTCATTGTGCACTCAGTCTTCCGCAAGGCTAGGCAGACCTGTTGCTAAAGCTAGCGAGCTGCTCACATGTTTTTGGGGGAGTGGCTTTGGAGGGAGGACAGAAGAATAAAACAAACAAAAAAGGTTTTTGAACGTTACATTTTTTTTTTTACATGCATCTGTCGTAATGTGGACAAAGGTTTACTAGCTAATCTCTCAGACTTCATGATATCACTGTTCGGTTTTTATGTCCCAACTCCTTGTTGGTTAAAGCTGACTGAGGTCAGAAAATATCCAGGGAGGGTAACCACGCCTGTTACATCAGCGTTCTCCAACTGTCTTTCAGTCCAAGACACACCCGTGTACCAAATACCTTTACGGCTCATTAAAGCCTCTTGCATTGTTTGTTGTTTGTTTGGGAATTTTGGGGATTTCCATCATTTAGTTTCCTGTACATCTTTCATATACGTCAACATTTACGCCTAATACAAGTTCATTGTTGATTAGGCCTCCTTGAACTAGCCTTGGTTATGGTTTTACATGACCTGTGTCCGCAGTTCTCCAGTGCATTGCTGAACAGTGTTAAGGTTTTGGTTTGGAGTGTTGTAGCGCAACCAGCACATGTTACGTTATGTATGGCAACAAAATTGGACAAAAGGGATTTAGCATGATTTTAATAGAAAAGCTAATTTACTTTGTTTTAATATAAGATCAACACAATCGATTTTGATATTATTAATGAAAAACAAATAGTTTTGAGTATGCAAATTATATTGAGTCGTTATTAATGGAGGACATCCTGAAACTGGGAGTAATAATTATACTGGTAATCTGGAGTGAAGCCATGCAGAGGGATCCAGAATCTCTTCCATTTTCCTAAGACTACATTTCTGTTAAAAATCGAACTATAGCTAGGTTTAAACGGACAACTGTTCAATCCTGATTCTGTCAACAAAATGGAGGAAAAAACTGACACTTATGACATTTCATTAATTGATATGATTTAATTGACTTGAATGATATTGATAATTGATCGATTATCATGTCTCCAGGGATTGTGTTGGTGGCCATCAACCCCTATGAGCAGCTGGCTATCTACGGCGAGGAGGTAATCAATGCCTACAGTGGTCAGAACATGGGGGACATGGACCCCCATATATTTGCGGTGGCGGAGGAGGCATACAAGCAGATGGCCAGGTAGGAGCTGGGTTACGCAAACACCACCTGGTTGCACTTTCTACTCATTTATCTAATTCGTCATCGTCGTTGTTGTCGTCTCTTTGTAGCGACGATTAAGTTAGGGCTCAACACAGAGTCCATTTTGCTTGCTTGTGGGGCTTAACATATAACTGTGCTATTGTGAAAAACTTGCACAAATGCAAAATACAATTCCAGAATTTCAGACTTTTATTGAAAAAAATCGTTGCTATTTATTTGCTATATTTTTCTTTCTATGAGGGACATTTCAGTGATGAGCAAAAAATAAATCCATTCATTGACATGCGTGCAAGTTTATGTGTGCCCCTAACTTTTTAGACCCAGGACCAGAACAGTGCTCCTTTCGACAAAAGTCCTCTTAAATCCTCTTAAAATGCCACAGTCTTCGCACATTGTTATGTGTCAAGGATTATTACACAAGAGACATGATCAAATGATCTAGTGCAGGAGGAAAACTACACTAATTGCACCCGTAACGATCATCATTTTTTTGCCTGTCGTGAAGGGATGGATTAGGAATTAAAGGGTTGTTTTGACCCAGATGTTGATGTAAGCGTTGGTGTGCGAGGATAATTGTGGTCTTCCTATCTTTAGCTCATTGATGTGACTGAAACTGTCCTACTTAGTTTATTTTTACTCGGACATGATCTGTTTATTGATGTGTTTTTTCACTTTTTACTCGGAAAGATGTATCCAATTAAAACCCTTGATATGATCCCATGACTCCATGACCTCTGTTTGAACCGTTTACGCTTCGCCTTCAGCAACTCATCTCTGTGGTCTCATGTTAAATGGAGCCGTTCCAGTTTGTCCTAAAAATAAAGTGTCAACTGATACTAAGTTCCTCTTGCTCTACATATCTTTTTTGTCCGTGCTGTATAATATAACCTTTGTACTTTAACATGACGCCGTCAATCACAAGTGTTCTACTTTATCGTTGATGCATGTGTGGAAAACCCATGAACAGAATGTATTGAAATAACATCATTATCATCGTTTTCAACACCCCTGACCTCGTCCTCCACAGAGACGAGCGGAACCAGTCCATCATCGTGAGCGGAGAGTCCGGCGCGGGGAAGACGGTGTCTGCAAAGTACGCCATGCGCTTCTTCGCCACGGTGGGCGGGTCTGCTGGGAACACCAATGTGGAGGAGAAGGTCCTGGCCTCCAGCCCCATCATGGAGGTGAGCTGGTGGTTTCGCTCGTCCATCTGGGATCCGGCCGTTCGGCTAGGTTATGTGCTGTTGTACGATTAGCGCGGACTGATCGCCACCTCCGGCAAACATGATTGGTTGACACAAATATGAATGATGAAACAATTTTTCCCCCATTGCTTTATGCAATGTTTTGTGAAAACGTTGGTTCTCTGTCTATACAATGGGCCCTACCCGTTTGTATTTAATGTGTCATCCGCTTGTTTTTTTTATACCACACCTTTTGTTGTTTTACTATAAACATCATGTCCACCCATTTTTACGCTGAAGATGCTTGGTTAATGCTGTCTGTGTTTTTTAATGGCAATTATCTTCCCATGATCATGCCATCTTATTAAAGGTACTAGGTTTAAGAATCTGAAATTACTACATCCCTAAAATCCTACATGTAGTCCCTTTAAATCAAATACTTTGTGGTCAAAAGTCTAGTATCATGATATCTGAGTATCACAACACCACCTTATTGACATCATGTCATTTCCCAGCTCTCTTCCTGACCCAAGAGATAAACATACATATTGTTTGGTCACCTTGTATTTATTCTAGCATTTTAACTTTTATCATTCTGTATGTACCGGCTTCTGAAGTTCTTCTCTTTTTCCTCCGTCCATGAAGGCTATCGGAAACGCCAAGACGACCCGCAACGACAACAGCAGTCGCTTCGGGAAGTACATTCAGATCGGGTTCGACCGGCAGTACCACATCATCGGGGCCAACATGCGCACGTACCTGCTGGAGAAGTCCCGCGTGGTCTTTCAGGTGATCCACGTTTACTTTGGTCTTTCAGGTGAGCTGCGTCCCGGTGTAGCCGGAGACCCTCGGCCACAACGTGAAAATCAAGACTTTCTTCTTATCCTAGCCCAGACCAAATCTCTTGCAATAAATGATAGAGAAGTGAAATGGTAGTTCACTCAATTTCTAAACAAGATGGCTGCAGTGCTCAGTAGTTCAGGTTAAAGGTTAAGTGACTGCTCTAGTGTTCAGTAGTTCAGGTTAAAGGTTAAGTGACTGCTTTGGTGTTCGGTAGTTCAGGTTAAAGGTTAAGTGACTGCTTTAGTGTTTGGTAGTTAAGGTTAAAGGTTAAGTGACTGCCTTAGTGTTTGGTAGTTCAAAGTCAGTGTTTTATTGTCATTTGTGCAGAAAGGGTCATCTGTACATTGAAATTATTTTCGAGGTGGCAGGCAAACAATACGTAGGAGGCATTATAGATTAAAAAGATGTGGCATGAAGTGCAACATAATAAAATATACATAATAAATAGTATATATAATAAAATAAAATAAAACACAAGAACACTATCGACAGTTCCAAAGAATCAGGTTAAAGGTTAAGTGACTTTGTTTAGTGTTCAGTAGTTCAGGTTAAAGGTGAAGTGATGGCTGCATTGTGAAGTAGTTAATTTGAAAGTTTGATGGAAGTATATGTGTTTCCCTGTAGGCGGAGGATGAGAGGAACTACCACATCTTCTATCAGCTGTGTGCCTGCGCTAGTTTACCAGAGTTCAAAGACTTGGCCTTGTGTAAGTACACTTAATCAAGTACTATGAAGTACTATGTGTTTATTTGCTGCGATGTTGACTGTTTCATTTCAAAGGCATTCAAAGGCATTTTTCCCCTCCTTCCAGGAAGGAGGGGAAACCTGTTATCCCCATGGTTACGACCCACGGCAAATTTGTGATACTTTGTTTAAGGCTAGTGGCGTCGTTGTGTGTTAGATTGAGCATTTTTGTGCATATAAACAATATAAATACTTTAATTGTTCGAGAAGCGTAACCCTCTCTCGGACGGGACCATCCACATCAACCACCGTGCAGATCGAGCTCCACACATCCACACACACCTTGATGCCGGAGTGCCTTGCGTTACGTCGAGGTGCCTCGGAAAAGGCACTTTTTCGTCACAAAATAACACAACTTGAGTTCGGAGCAGAGGGAAATGTTCACAAAGTGGTGACCGGAAACTGACCTGTTCTCTAAGTCTTATTTTAGTAACGGTGACAACGGACTATAGCCTTGTTCTGAATGTCTGTTCATTTATTGGATTCCTCCCCCTCTGTGTGTGTGTGTGTGTGTGGGTGTGGGTGTGGGTGTGTGGGTGTGTGGGTGTGTGTGTGTGAATTCAGCGAGTGCGGAGGACTTCTACTACACGTCGTTTGGAGAGAACATCTTTATAGAGGGAGTCAACGACGCTCTGGACTTTGAGAAGACCAAGGAAGCCTTCTCACTCCTGGGTAACAGTCATTCAGAACTAGTATAACTATTTACTACTATGTAGTGGTTTAGCCCACGCTTTCCAATTTAGCAGATGCCTTTAGCAGATGCTTCCCCTGTAAGTTGTCATCTGAAGCGACTTGCAGGGGATTCAGATACATGTTGTTCAGGAGCCGCTCGGGGTAAGAGCATCGTGCTCTAGCAGGCCTACAGGTTAGACTGCAAACCTGGGAATTATCTAACCCAGTACTTTATGGTCTGGGAGTCGAACATTTAAGCTACTGTGCTATCCTGCCTGCATCTTTCTCAAGTTTGTAAATGAAAACCAATGTATGCAACGGTTGTAATAATAAATCACTTTTCAAGGCACTTAAAGTGCTGTACATAGGATAGTGAGTATATAGTCCTCTGAATGCAAATCAAATGCCTGCGTGCTTCTTGACTTGGGTGTTTAGGTGTGAAGGAGAGCATGCAGAACAGCATTATAAAGATCATAGCGTCCATCCTGCATCTGGGCAACGTGGAGATCAGCGCAGAGAGGGACGGGGATTCCTGCCACGTATTGGTACGTCAACATTAAAGAAAAGCTACGACTCTAACTGACTAACATTGATCATTCATTGATTCATTGTTCATTGATCTGAAACCGCAATTGTTGATTACCCATAGAATCGGATTGTTAATCATAGAATCCCATCTCCCAATGTCATAAAATCCCGTTGTTAATTGTATTCATGAATTCAAAGCCAAGGCCTAACGATGATATAATCCCATTCTTAATTGGTCCTGAATCCCCACGTTTGATAGATCCTTAAAGTCTGTCGTTAGTCGATCATACAATCCCCCTGTCGGCAAGGAGCATCGAACGATCCCATTGTTAATACTCATTAAATCCCGTCGATAGCCAATTGCGTTCACGAATTCAAAGGACATGGACTCGACATTTGACCAGAAGGTCGTGACGTTTCGTCTCCTCCTCCAGGTGGAAGACCTTCACCTGAAGCACTTTTGCCGCCTGCTGGGCGTGGAGCTGGAGCAGATGGCTCACTGGCTGTGTCACAGGAAGCTGGTGACGGCGTCGGAGACCTACGTGAAGAACATGTCCCGCAAGCAGGCCGGCAACGCCCGCGACGCCCTCGCCAAGCACATCTACGCCCACATGTTCGACTGGATCGTGGAGCACGTCAACATGGCGCTGCACACCACCTCCAAGCAGCGCTCCTTCATCGGCGTCCTGGACATCTACGGGTAACGCCCTCGAATGATATATGCGTCATGTATATGTATGTATGTCACGCCTGAACACTCTGTGTTTTTACATCCGTCCGTGTGTTTAACATTTGATTTTGCGTGGCTTTTGATGAACTTGCTGACGTATGATTCGATGAATGGCAGACGAAGGTGCTCAGAAGAGAGTTGTGATAATATACTCCACGTGGACGTTTTTTTTTTTTATCCGATGCGTCGTACAATACAGTGAGTTTTGATACTCTTTAGCGTGGATGTCCCGACTGCGAATCGATCCCTGCAATAATGCCCTGCGCTACCGACCGAGCTACACGGAGCTGGTTCGTGGTTTGTCACCTACGGTATTACAGAGCCAATGGTCAAGGTCAATGTTTCAGTCAGTGGGCATAATCAGATGGCAAACTGAAGGAAGTAATACGAGCCCAAAATGACGATGCTGTCAGATTCCACCTTTTTTTTTTTTTTTTTTTTTTTTACAGTAGAAAGCTTCTCAATGGTGACTTCTGCTCTTTATCGAAGGTTTGAGACATTTGAGATCAACAGTTTTGAGCAGTTCTGCATCAACTACGCCAACGAGAAGCTGCAGCAACAGTTCAACTCGGTGAGCCATTTTGATACCAACAAAGGAACTAACTAGTTCAACTTTCTGTCGATAATGTTTACATGTATTATTGCAACTACCATTCTACTACACTTATGTCTAGTTATGTTTTGGGATTAATAAAGTACAATCTTATCGTACTGTTAACTAATGAAATAATTGTCCTTCAAGGAGTTGTCCTCCACAATGCAATGTGTAGATGTTGTTGTTTTAGTGTTCTCCTGTCTTTCCCGCAGCACGTGTTCAAGCTAGAGCAAGAGGAATACATGAAGGAACAGATTCCCTGGACCCTGATAGACTTCTATGACAACCAGCCCTGCATAGACCTGATCGAGGCCAAGCTGGGCATCCTGGACCTCCTGGACGAAGAGTGCAGAGTAGGCATCCATCCACAATATGTCCTATTAAATACGCGTTGTTTGAGAATTCTTCCCTCGCATTCCCTCCCCCTCCCAACCCGTTCTTATTTTCTAAGCACTTCAGTCAAGTCTGAGTTCTAAGTCTGAGTTCTAAGTCTGAGTTCTAAGTGGGATTTCTAAGTCTAAGTTCAAGTCTGAGTTCTAAGTGACAGGCTCAGAAGATTCAGATTTTCAGACTATATTGCTGTTTAAGCGCTTGTTCTTACACAGGGGGAAAAAAAGCATTGGAAACGTGTGTCTAACTGCCACCGTGCCTACCATATATATATATATATATATATATATATATATCTCAGCGGCAG
>JAOPJO010000118.1:5853129-5863165 GCA_027123675.1 Molva macrophthalma | reverse complement strand
GCAAAAGTCACAACGAATGAGGCATCATTGAGCTGCATACATAAAAAATATATCCTATATGAATCAGTCGACGATGGGTCGTGGCTGACGAATCAGATTAGACTATGCAAAATCTTAAAATCTTAAAAATATGTGTGTGTGTGTGTGTGTGTGTGTGTGTGTCTATGGATATGTCCTATTTTCCCTTCAACGTCTACAGAGGCAAGAGCTGGAATCTGAGAACAAGAAGCTGAAGAACGACCTAAATGAGATGAGGAAGGCCGTCACCGAGCGGGTATCCGACGGCAGCTCGTCCGATGAGCTTCAAGAGAGCTACAAGCTGCTGCACAACCAGCTGAAAGCGGCCAATGAGGAGCTGGATATTCGCAAGGAGGAGGTGCTTCTGCTCAGGACCCAGATAGTCAGTGGCCCACAGCAAAATGGACATCTTGTAAGTTGAATAGGATTTGTTAAGTTATGTAGTGAGTTTATATACATTTATGGATTATTAATGGAAACATTGTAAGTCAACAGGTTATGGAGTTTATTAGGATGTATTAAGTTATGTTTGAGTATACATTAATTGGCATGTGTGACCCGAGTGGGAATGGCACCCCTGACCCTGGGTATTGTTAATGCCACGCTAACTCCAATTCATCCATTCATTCAGGAATTTGAAACGCGCATATATTTTTGAAAACACTGTTGTGTTGTTTGCGTAGGTTGTCTGTGAAAAGGAGAGCAACATTAAGGCGGAAGTGAACAACAAGAAACCTCCTAAAGATAAAGAGGAGGCCCTGAAGGACTACCAGGAAGTGTCTGAGTCCAAGAGGTAGGAAGGCCCTTACCGTCATGCTGCGTTGTCATGCTTCTCCACAGGGTTTCATTCATGTATGTATTGGGACTTGTATGTACTGCATTTCGAGTAGGTTGATCAATATCAAGTCCAACAGACCTGTGGGAGGAGATCTTTGTATATGATTTTGTTACCAACACTGATCATTTTGCGGTTCAAGTACAAGTTTAAAAATGTATAGCATTATCCCTATAGGATCTATCCTCATTTAGTACAACAAGATACTTTAGCAATAGCGTTTTTTTTGGCTTTGATTATTTTAAATATTTGTTATAGCTGTCGTTTAACGATAGCGTTCATTCAAGTTTGTTTAGGAATGTGAACATCCGCATGAGAAACATGATCGGAAACATTCCAATCATTTCTAACCTTCTTCCTTGTTGTCTGCTTTTTGGTGTATTTCTCGCCTATTTTCTCCCGCCTTCATTATGTTTTCTTTTCTTCCTCGTCTCTTCTTCTCCATCTTTCCTCTGCTTGCCCCCCGCCTCTCGCCGACATCAGTTTCTCTGAGGACTGGGGTCATTTGAACGAAGACGGAGAGCTGGGCTTGGCCTACCTGGGTCTGAAACAAGTAGCCAGGTCTCTTTCTCTCTCTCTCTCTCCCTCTGCTTGCTCCCTCCTTCCTCTCCTCTTCTTCGTGTTTTATTTGTTTCCCTCTTCCCTCTGTGTGTCACTTCCTTGTTAGTTTAAGGAAGTGGAGTGTTCCCTTGAACCAAGTGCACTGGGGCCCCTGCACACTTTGTTGACTCATTGTGATGGAGAATCTGATTGCTATTACAAGCCGTTTCTAAATCGAGCCGTTTGTGACGTCACAAGTGGGACTGTCCAACCAGATGTATGATGAATGGATTAGACTTTCAGTCGGTACAGTCCACTGGGTAGGTCTATCAGTCAGACATATGGTCGGACACTCCCCACTTGTGATGTCACTACAAGCCGTTTCTGCGTCTAACACTATAGTGACATCACAAGTGGGTAGGTCTATCAGTCAGACATATGGTCGGACACTCCCACTTGTGATGTCACTATAGTGTTGGATGCAGAAACGGCTTGTAGTGGCTAATCAATGTCACACCTGGTGATGGAATAGGGGAAGGGGGGGAGTTGGGCACAACCGATGACCTCACTTCATGTCACATGACTGTCACAATAAAAGCTGTGCATGTGGCTCATACACTTGGTGAGGATTGTCCCCCACCAGTTTGCTTTCTGTGAGTGTGGTGAAGAGAAGGTCCAGTGTGCTGTGCTTTGATACCACACTACCACCATCCCCAGCATGCATTTGGTCATCTTGTTTGGTGACTTGCGCATTTGTGTGATGTGTAAATCCCTAGAGAGCAGTATTGAGATCAACTCCTCTGAAATGTCTGAAATGTCCCTAAATGTCTATTCGATTTTGGGTTTGCCGTGATAATATTCATGACGTCATTGTTCCTTCATTTATTCATCCACTCATCCACCCATGTCCAAACATCACCATGGCACAACTCGCCATCATTCATTCATTCGTTGCTCCACTTATTCATCCATCTATTCATTCACCGACCCATCCAATTCATTCACCCATTCATCAATCCATCCATTCATTCACCCACCCATCCAATCAATTCACCCACTCATCCATCTGTCCATTTATTCACACCATCCGTCCAATCCTCAATCGATCCTTCTATGTCTGCTCTATCACACATGTCTGTGTGTCCTATCCATTCATTCATTCATCCATTCATCCACCCCCTAACAAGGCTACTGGAGGCCCAGGTGCAGAGCCTGTCCCGGCAGCATAAGGACGAGCTGGAGGCGCTGCACACCCAAATCGAGGTGCTGAGGGGCGACCTGGAGAAGAAGCAGGAGGCCCTGAACTTCACCATGTCCCTGTCCCCCGAGGCCCAGGTGGAGTACAGCGTGCAGCAGGAGATCACCCGCCTCACCAACGACAACCTGGTGAGAGCCCCGCACACCCGTATAATAATAATTATTATAGATAATTCATGATACATTTTTGTGTGTGTGTGTGTGTGTGTGTGAAAACGGATTGAATGGTTGCCATGAGCAAACATCTATACTGGGACTCTATGGGTGGGGTGAATGTAAACACTCCTATAGTAGAGGTACACAATATTATTTGCCATGTTATCTCAGTCTGAAGTGAGCGTGTCCAATGGTCCAGTCCATTATGTGGAATAATGTAGGCTATTGTGGAAGATGTGACATAGTTCTGATTGCACTGCTTTGTATATGGGTTTGGCCAGCTATTATCCCTGTCCCCTCCCAGTGTAAGGTATATGGAGACACTGCATTGTTCCCTTCTCCTCTGGTTACCTCACCATGCACTCCTCCCTGCGTTATGTCTCCATAAAACCCGTGTATCCACTTTTGTCCTCGTTTGCGCTTTGAAGACTTATGGGCTGCATCTCGTAGAAGACTTGTAACCATTCTTCCCAAGGCCATTCTCGCATTAAACATCTACTCGATGCTTGTTTAGTGTCGGACCGAAGCTGTCCTCAACCATTCTGCATCTGTCTGTGTCTGTTGTCTTGTGGTGCAGGACCTGAAAGAGCTGGTGGAGAAGCTGGAGAAGAATGAGAGGAAGTTGAAGAAGCAGCTCAGGATCTACATGAAGAAGATCCAGGAACTGGAAGGTAAGAACCTCGCCGTGTTAACCAGAGTCCTGAGCCCCTCCTTGTGAGATCACACTTTGACGTTCGCATGGGCACTTGATTCATCTAGACGGTGATGTGGTTACGGTATTTGTTTCCATGGAAACAATTACTTGATTCGTCTAAAAAATAACTTAGCATTTATTTTTGTTTTTTCAAATTTTGGTTATACTTATTTTACTTTTTTTACCAATCTATTATTGCATCTTTTTATCTCATCACATCTTTTTTTATTTGTTTATCGACTTGCTGCCCTCTTATCCGTGCTTCTCCTGACCCATTGAGTCATTTAAGTTATCTTCCATCAAAACAAACTCTAACACTGCTGTTAATTACCTTCACATTACCGCTGACCTTTGCCCCTCCAGTTACCCCGACGTCGGTGGTGGACTCCGCTAGGGCCCGGCCCGAGCTCAGCCGCCAGGTGACGGTCCAGCGCAGGGAGAAGGACTTTGAGGGCATGTTGGAATACTGCAAGGAAGACGAAGCCCTGCTGCTCAAGTCCCTCATCGCTGGTAAGACACGGTACAGGGGGGCCGGCTGGGCTGGGGGCTGGGCTGTTGGACTCTCACAGGTCCTGGGTTAACATCCTGGTAAGACACGGTACAGGGGGGCCGGCTGGGCTGTTGGACTCTCAGGAGGTCCTGGGTTAACATCCTGGTAAGACACGGTACAGGGGGGCCGGCTGGGCTGGGGGACTCTCAGGAGGTCCTGGGTTAACATCCTGGATGTATTCATTCTACCTGTAATGGATCGTTGAGCTGAGATGCTTAACCTACCTGTTCCTTAAAGAGCAACTTGCAGTAGCAAATTCATGTTTCGGATGATTGTCATTTGGAGAAACCAGCCAACCTAAGACAGATTTTAAAGGTATCGAACCGGAAAAATTAAAAGTAAAAATTGAATGACTTGAAATTGCAATTTGAAGATCCAAAGAAGAATTTACATCATCATTCAACCTTTTTCGGGAAGATATTAGTTCACTGCAAATCTAACATGACCATTTATGCTGGAAAGAATGATACTTTGTCTTAATTCCTTTTCCTGCATTTCATGACCTACTCTGATTGTAGATTATGGTATTATGCTAAATAGATTTTGTTGAATTTGACATAGAGATTACCCTGGCTTTGTGACTTTGTCAAATTGAAATGTAGCTTTGTATCCCAGAAAGACAATATTTTGTGTAAAATGGGAAATTCTCATCTTGGTAATACAACCTATTTTCAGCCTTGTGGGTCAGCCATATGCACTATCACTTAAAGAGCCAAGTACGGCTCCAGAATGGCCCCTGCTCCAGATGATGAGTCATGTCTAGATGATTCACCTGGGAGTCTGACCGTGTGTGTGTGTATGTGTGTGTGTGTGTGTGTGTGTGTGTGTGTGCGCGTGTGTGTGTGTGTTCCTCAGAGATCCGACCCAGCACCGTGTCTGCCACGGTCCCCTGCCTCCCGGCCTACATCCTCTTCATGTGCATCCGCCACGCCGACTACGTCAACGACGACGAGAAGGTGGAGTCCCTGCTCACCTCCACCATCAACGCCATCAAGAAGGTCCTCAAGGTAATGCCGGTGCCGCCGAAGCTGAGAGATCTCTGTCGCTGTGCTTGTTCTGCAGTGATTGTTTGTGTTTCAATGGTTAATCCGTTGCTCTGCAGAAAAACGTCAACGACTTTGAGATGGTGTCCTTCTGGCTGGCCAACACTAGCCGCCTGCTGCACTGTCTGAAGCAATACAGTGGAGATGAGGTGAGGACTTCAACAATACATTCATCATTTAGTTTCATTTAGTTTCTAAATTTTTGTTTTTAAATAAACCTTGGAGTCAAGCTGAATGATGATTCGAATGATATGTGCTTATCCTGGTTATTTTGAAGGGGCGTTATTGAAGGGTATGGATCAAAATGCCTCTGCACACAATTGGATAGACCTACAACAAATCAGAGTAACGAAAACGGGTTACACATCAGGCGGCAGCCATCTTGGTTGTTTATGAAAATGCCTCAATGGCGCTCCCATAGGGCGCTCCTCTCTGTCATCATATTACACCCGCCCCATATTAGATGAGTGGTTGTGATTTGCCTGACACGGGCCAGGTCTGCTGGAAGTCTGTCTGAATGGTAGAGGAGCCAGCAAATAATCTTTGCTTGCATATTCATCTGGTTCCCAGGCTAATAAAAGACTACAATGTAGGCATGATTCAGAGTTCAGCCTGGCTAAGAGTTCCTATAGCGATATCATAAGACTGTTTGGATAAAAGTCTCCATCAAACGTTGGCAAAATCGATGCAATTATTCTTCAATTAGTTAGAAGTTTATTCGTCCTAATTCGCATTAGAACAGTAGAATTGGCAGTCATTTGACTGCCAATTACGATCGAAGTGAATGAGTTGGTTGGAAAGTTTGGTGAGACTCAACTGCGTGCTATCGCTGCTGTCCAGGCGTTCATGACCCAGAACACGACCAAGCAGAACGAGCACTGCCTGAAGAACTTTGACCTGGCCGAGTACCGGCAGGTGCTGAGCGACCTCTCCATCCAGATCTACCAGCAGCTCATCAAGGTGGCCGAGGGCATCATGCAGCCCATGATCGGTGAGCTCCACGCATTAGCCGCAAAACCTCTTCCGGATGACGCTTCTGTAATATGTTTTCTAAATGTCATGCAATAACCTTAGATCTGTAAGGTCCCGGGGAAACACACACTCGCTGTGCGTGTGTGTCAGACATGGTGTACATCATGATGAAGCGTAGATGTTTTTAATGGATATGGCCTTTGGGTAGAGTTGCGAGACGAAAAGATGCAATGAGAGTTTTGTTGAGAAAGAATAGAGATAGGAGTGCATAGCAAGGTAAAGTTTGTTCCTATAAGGTCCTAACCAAAGGTGAAGGAAGCAAGGGGTGCGTCCATCTAGGGTCAAATTAGAGGTGAAGAGAACAATGCATTGTGGGCATGTAGAGGAGATCAATGGAAACAGTCACGCTGGGCTATTCATCTAACGTAAGGCAGTACTGTTTCATACGCGTGTTTTTATACTTGTGGTCTGCAACATTAACTCAGTTTCCAAGAAAAATCACAGAAGAGTTGGACCAATGACGTCAATGGTCCAAACTGTCACATCCACAGTTGTTCTGTCAATGATTTCATTAGTCCCAATAGAAATGGTTGGGTTTGGGAATTCCTTGAATGTGGGAAACGTTGACTCACCCATTAGTAGTAGCTCATGTGATCACTACAACCCTCAACACTATGATTCCGGCCCGTGGATGACACTGACCCCCTTCCTCCCTCTGTCCCCTCTGCCAGTGTCGGCCATGCTGGAGAGCGAGAGCATTCCCAGCCTGTCCGGGGTGAAGCCCATGGGCTACAGGAACCGCTCGTCCAGCATGGACCATGACGGCCACGGGCCCAACACCTACACCCTGGGCGCGCTGATCCGCCAGCTGGGGCAGTTCCACAGCGTCATGGGCGAGCACGGCCTGGACCCCGAGATCGTCAGCCAGGTGGTGCGGCAGCTGTTCCACTGCATCAACGCCTACACCCTCAACAACCTGCTGCTGCGCAAGGACGTGTGTTCCTGGAGCACCGGCATGCAGCTCAGGTCAGTTCGGAAGGGTACGGGGGTTGGGGTCGAGATTAGGAATGGAATTGGGATCGGATTAAGGATCGGGATTTGGATCCGGCTCTGAATCGGGATTAGGTTCTGAATTAGGATCGGGATCTGAATCTGGATAAGGTTCTTCATGCGGATCAGGATAAGGATCTCAATTAGGATCAGGATTGGAATCAGAATTAGGATCAGAATCCGATTTTTCTTTTTCATATTTCAACATATTAACTCCATAATATGACTCATATTAAGGAAGTAAGTGCTTGTCCTGGTTCAAACATCAGTATACGTGCATCTCACTTTGTCTCCAGGTACAACATCAGCCAGATGGAGGAGTGGTTGCGGGCTAACAACCTGCAGCAGAGCAAGGCAGCCCCCACGCTGGAGCCCATCATCCAGGCCGCGCAACTGCTGCAGGTCAAGAAGAAGACGTCTCAGGACGCCGAGGCCATCTGCTCCCTCTGCACCGCACTCACCATGCAACAGGTGAGATACACCTGTCCACCAGGTACACACCTGTAGTCCAATGGGAAGAGACGGTACAACAGGTGAGCTACACCTGTCCACCAGGTACACACCTGTAGTCCAATGGGAAGAGACGGTACAACAGGTGAGATACACCTGCCCACCAGGTAAACACGTCTCATGAGTAGGTACAACAGGTAAATGTACCTTCTTATTAGACTATATATGTGTACCTGGTGGACAGCTACAATAGGTGAGATACACTTGTCCACCAAGTACACACACATAGTGCAATGAAAAGAGTAATGATCTTGTTTCTTTGTGTGTCAGATTGTGAAGATTCTGAACCTTTACACTCCGCTGAACGAGTTTGAAGAGCGGGTCACCGTCTCCTTCATCCGAAACATTCAGGTACGTCTGTCTGTCGTTCTGTATGGATGTATTTCTCTGTGTCTGTCTGCTTGTCTGCTTGTCTGATGTACAGATGTCTGTACATCTTCCCACCTGCCTGTGTGTCTTCCTGTGTATCCCTTTGTGACCGTTTTGTCCGTCTGTCGGTCTGTCTGTATGTCTTTCTGTGTGTCTGTTTACATCTGCCTGCCTGCGTGTGTCTCTGCCTCGTGTATCCTTCTGTGGCTGTTTAGTCTGTCTGTATGTCTTTCTGTGTGTCCGTTCACATCTGCCTGCCTGCCTGCCTGCCTGCCTGCCTGCCTGCCTGCCTGCGTGTCCGCCTTGTGTGTCCCTCTGTGACCGTTTTGTCTGGCTGTGTGTCTGTCTGCGTGTCCGTTGCCCATCTGGGCTCACTACGGCTGCATCTCACGTCATCCTCGCCTCTCCGTCCGTCCCGTCCCTCTCCAGAGTAACCTCCAGGTGAGGAACGACGCGCCCCAGCTACTGGTGGACACCAAGCACACGTTCCCCGTGCTCTTCCCCTACACGCCCTCCGCCCTCAGCCTGGAGAACCTGCACATCCCAGCCTCCCTGGGACTGGACTTCCTCGTCAGAGTGTAGCGTCCCAAACCTTCCCATCCACAGTGGGGTGGGTACGGCCTGGACGTGAACCTTGTTGTTGTTGTTGTTGTTCCGATCGAGGTGATGTGTGTTTTTCTGCGTATTTGCGATTGCGATCAGATTTTACGCAGCGATCATCACCGTTCTCGGCCATCGCTTAACCACGGCCTGTTTAATGTCTTCCGTGGGGGGTGTGTCGGAACGACGGTAGCCTGGCTGTGGTGTCATCGTAAAATACTACTGTAATGCTGTCTTTTTTTTTTTATGTCTTGTTTTTCTCTGTACACGTTTTTGCACTTAAAGTGGCAGTGAGACAGATGGATTTATATATATATATATATATATAGAAAAATCCAAAAACTGTTAAATTGAAACTGAAACAATTGCAGGACATTAAACGCAAGTGTTGAAGCACCTCGTGCCACAGACCCTACTGTAAGCAGTGCAAAGAAACCCTCCCTGATCCACTGTTTCCCAATCTACCACTCCCGCCTCAAGCCCTCCCATGTGTGTCGTCGTCTCCTGCTGTAAAAGATATGTCGTCCTGCACTCTCCCGTAGCTTGTATATGGGCATTTTTCTGTGTGTTTGTACAGTAAATACTCTTGATACGAAACGGATTGACGCCCTCATCGATTTCTACATCTTAAAGTAATGGGACCCCTGTAGTAAGGGTGATTCCACTGAGAAGAAGGGAACCTTAATATCTGGGATTACAGCGTTGCATTACGTTTGAAGGTGCTTGCATATTGCCCCGACGAAAGCCAACAAACGCATCAGCAACATCACGGGCCAATGCGACACACTTCTTGGTTGTGGCTGTTGTCGGGTGAAGTTTCACGATGGCGTACCGTCGAATCAGTGTTGACCGACTTCGGCCAACGTCGGGTATTGGTGTTCGTTGGGGCAGTGTGCAAGCACCTTAAAGGGCCCCTATTTCTTATTTTTTGATTGACGATAAGCAATTTCGGGATCTTATCAATTTGTTGTGTCACAGGTGGGAGTGTTGTCAACCAGGATGTATGATGTGTAAGATCAACTTCTCCGTTCCTGGTGCTCCGTACCGACTGGTAGACTGAATCCTCCTGTCAAAAACGTCTGGGTGGACACTCCCACTTGTGACATCATAAATGGATAGATTTTGAAATTGCTTCTTATAATAAATCAATCAACTCGCAGCTGTTGGCAAAATAGGGGCAGATCAAATTGATGGTGCTCCTGTTGGACTATGTCAAAGTGAGAGAAGAGGTTGAGGGGGAATTGTGAGAGAAATGGCGTGATATATCTTTTTTAACTAGGTACAGTTCAAGTAAATGGTACAGCTAGAGACAGACCTAATCATTAATTAAGAGGAATTTGAAAGGAGTAGGTCCATTGTGTCCAATGGACGTATAGATACAAAGTGGATATATATATATATATATATATATATGTATTTTGAGGCCTACTGTCTTTCCTTTT
>JAOPJO010000118.1:5806493-5818980 GCA_027123675.1 Molva macrophthalma | reverse complement strand
AAATCATGTCCAATCAACTGAATTTACCACAGGTGGACTCCAATTCAGCTGTAGAAACATCTCAAGGATGATCAGTGGAAACAGAATGCACCTGAGCTCAATTTTGAGCTTGATTGCAAAGGCTGTGAATACTTATGTACAAGTGATTTCTTCGTTTTTTATTTTAAATAAATTTGCAAACATTTAAAAAAAACTTTTTTCATGTTGTCATTATGGGGTATTGTGTGTAGAATTTTGGAGGACAAAAATGAATTGAATCCATTCTGGAATAAGGCTGTAACATAACAAAATGTGGAACAAGTGAAGCGCTGTGAATACTTTCCATATGCACTGTAAATAGTTAACTACATAGGCTATCAAAAGCTTGCAGATGTTGATATGCTAATGTTATGTTGTAGCCTATTTGGCATACCTGCATTTTTCAGTAATGAAAAAGTTGAATATTGTTAATTATGTGGCCTTAACAAACTAGCAATAAACTTTCATGTACCTTTTACATGGGTTAATTAACACAAATTCACCAATCATAATTTCTATGCTATGTATTTAATAAATACATAGGCATATGTAAATAATGCATGCAATAGGGCTCCCAAAATGGTGGCGGTCATTGTGATGTCACTTTGTGGTGTTCAAGCCTTATACATCTTATTGTGTGCATCGTTTACATATGAATTCAATAAAAGGATACTGCAACAATGAAACCCAAACCCTGACCATTAGTACAAAGTCAAGTATGCTACCCGATGTTGGTTTGCAAGTATGTCATTCCCAACAATTTATGCAAAAAGCCCCACAGGATAAGGATTCATGATTTTCACTTTGAAAATGTCTTAATGTTCTCAAAATAATATTTGCTTGTCCCCTTGATGTTGCACAATGGTCATATGTATTATTTATCCAGTTTACTGGTAGCTCCCTGTAGTACTGGGTAAATATTAGTTTACTCAACAGTAGTGGTAAACTTAATTGGTAACTAATACTCCAAAACACTTGGTTTGCAGAGGAATATCACTCAATCTTACATTAAAGATTGTGGGAAAGTGCATGTTCAAAAGATTATCTAGATTGGCTTGCATCTGACTTTAGACCCATTGATCATTTTGTATTTATTTTAGATTTTGAAGGTATGCACTTTGGACCTTTAAAAATAAGTAACCTTCAGGTACTGCATAGGAATTGAGAAGTCATTGAGAATATGAATTGCATGCCTTTTAATTTGTACACAAATAAATTGTATTCCAATATGTGCTATAGTAATGCTCTTATCCTGAGTTGATTAATGCACATTATTCATTTTAATAATGGTTATCATTCTTCCATTGAAAATTTTACATATTCTCAAACTATAAAAAAACAAAGAAAAACATTATTGTTTCAACGTGCCAATGTTTTAGTTATGGATTTGTACAATAATAACTTTTATATTCTCTCCATTTCACTTAACTTTATCATAAGACCATTTTACTTGTATCTAGAATGTATCCATTTATACTAATGGGGCCGGGAATCAGCAGGGAACTCCCGATACGATACAACAACTATTTTTTGAGTGCTGATACGATATGCCTATTGCGATTGTCCTATATTGCAAAAATGTTGATTTTGGTATGATTTCATCTTTTGTATGGTTTAACCTATCGTGTAACGTTGGGGTTCGGGTTCAACATTTCCGTCGATGTCCGCCATTGTATGGTAGATGGGAACTAGGCGAATATACTGTAGCGCCCTCCGTAGGATGATTTCATTCAAATAATTCCACTTCAACTTGGCACATTTCATTTGTTTGGGAATCAATACATGATGCAGATGTAATTATAGTACAACTGCACTGGTACATTGCTAGATTTGATTGTTTTTGTTGTTGGAATGTATTCAAATTGACATTGCATAGGCCTATTGAACCCACATTTGTTGTGTGTTCTAAATACATTGTTTTATATGGTACTGTTGCAATCATTATGCAAAGCAGGCAGGATTCCAATCATATGGCCTGTTCCTGAGTTCACTCCGCTCCAAGCAGGGTGGGAGGGTTAACCTTGATCACTCACTCTAGACTCACTGTGATTGGCTAAGGGTAGATCTTCACGTGAAGCACGCATGAGCTTTGAAACACCAGCGAAACAAGTTTGCTGCAAGTAGAACCATAATAGTTTACACAACCGATCGCTGCAGTGGAGTCACATTTTGGAAATGGGGAATAATGACGAAATAATTTGCAAAGTCCTTGCGTCAGTCCAAGGGTAGGATTGCAACTGTTGCAGGCAGTTCTCCGAATTATCAAATGTTTCAAGCCCAAGGTTTTAGGTAAGTTGGAAATTACGGATTCGAAATGATCCATGGGATATTTGATCGTGGTATTAAAAACGCATGAACTGTTTAATGTCAATGGTACTAAATATCTAATTCTATAAACGTTTTAATTCATCTTTATCCGTGATAACGTAGGCTAACGTCACTTGTTTGGTTGAGTATGGCCAGCTTACTGGTGACATGTTTCTGTTAAAATAGGTAGCCTATACTCTGCGTTATTTAAATTAATTGTTTACATTGCATCCTATCCTTTATAGACACCATGCTGACCCTGCTTGTTTATTTATTATTTAGTGCACTCAACTTTCCTGTTAAAGCCAACATGCCGATCGACCTGGTCCTTCCCCATTACCTGTCCAACGAGGAAATCGGGTACAGGAAGACCCCCAAGCCTTGTATAAATCCCACCTTAACTTTTGCTCATTCAAATGGGTTCGATCATATTGACTCAAACGATGTTTTGCATAAAAACGACAATAACAAAAAAATGACGAAAAAGAAAGTGTCTTTTGCGGACCACAAAGGCCTTTCGCTGACCCGGGTCAAGACGTTCTCTGAGAGTAAAGACCCCATTGAGATCCCTCTCAAAATCCAAGCGCTGTTCAACTCAGCCCAGGCCTCGGCTGTGGAGAAGGACAAACTGGTGTTGGACTTCACGCAACCCTCTGCCGACTATCTGCAGTTCCGCCAGCGGCTGGAGCGGTGCAATGTCTGCCTGGAACACTGCATGCTCAAGGAAAAGACACTCGCGGGGACCATCCGAGTGAAAAACCTGTCGCTTGAGAAATCTGTGAATGTGCGCATGACCTTTGACACGTGGAAAAGCTACAATAACATGACGTGTACGTACGTCATGAGCACGTATCCAGACTCCGAGCACGACACGTTCTCGTTTGAGGTGCAATTGCCAGATGAACTGGTGCCGGACGAGCACATTGAGTTCGCGATCTATTATGAAGTGAACGGCAGTGTGCATTGGGACAGCAACCAGGGGAAGAACTACAAGGTGGTGTGGTCGTCACAGAGAGAACACGGTCACCACCACCAGGGGAGGCGACGCTCGTCTGTTTTGGGGATCCACTTTGACACCTACGGAAGCCCCACGTGTTCCCACGGGCTCTTCCCCGATTGGCCCAGCTATGCGGTGTACGAAAACATTGGTCCCTATTACTGAGCGTCTTCTCAAGTGGAAACATTGAAGCACACGTTTTGATGTACATTTAATTCAGAGAACACACACACACCTCTTTTAATTAACTGTTTAGATTAAAACCACCAGGGCACTATAGATGTAAATTAGCTTGTATCTATCTCTTGTGCAATGTATGTATTGTGCACAGTCCCTGTGAAATAAACGTATAAATACACATTTTCATTAAATTCCTCCATGAGGCTTAAACAAATGCTGCTATGTTAAAAAGTGATTTGTCATAATTGTGGTCGTAGCATATAATCCATTGAAATGGAAAAATAGGTCATACTTGTGTATATATTGTATATTTATGAAATAATAAAGAGATATAGGGCCTACATGGCCAATGTCAATGAATGTAGTATTGAAGAAAGTATTTGATTTGGTGCTATTTCAATGTAAAGATGATTATTACTGTATTACTGTTTGAGCTGATAGCTCATGTCATATGTGTTGAGGATATATATTTCGAAATTGGCATGTTCGTTTAGACTGCTGTCGAACACGGTGATTAAAAAAAAAGAAAATAAAGTCAGGTAAAATGGGCCAACTTACCCGCTGATGGGTTTGTTTGAAAATTACAAAACACTCATCAATGAGCCCTACCAAATAGGCATGATCTGAGCCAGTCAGCGTTAAAGGGACTGCCTTACTTTAAATGTATTGATTGATTGTAATTCTATATTGAAAGAAGGGAAAGGGGAGAATTCTGACAGTTATTTTTTTAAATAAACAGGGAAGTCTGTTTTTCTGACATGTCATCTTACCAGACAGAACTACATTTTTGTAATTTCATGAGTCAAGACTCATGAAACCTGTTTAACCCTAGGTTGAATCTTGTTTGGTAGCCACAAAATAGCTGCAAAATGCCAAAATTCTTATGGATCACTAAGCCTAGCTACCCCACTTTATTACCTTCTGTTTCTGTGGTTGACGGAGCCTCTCTGAAGCAGACAGGTGGGCCTGGGTTGGCACGTATCATGACATCATCTGCAGTGAAATATTGAACAGTAGCTGGTGAAGGGGAGTTTGGCCATGCCCAGTGTGGAATGCTGCTGCTAGGCAACCGTAACACTATTCTAGAGCAGCTGAACACCTTCATTATCAATGTAGGAATGTAGTATTTCAGTAATGATTTTAACTAGGTTCTCAAATATTTTTCACTGCCAAGTAAGTGTCTAATGAGTGTCATAATGACCCTTTTTGAGAAGTGTGTTTTTAATGTAGCTCCTGTCTATTAAAACACTATTTGACATTATTTTGTTCTCTTTTGTCTCATTTGTAGCCCTATGGATATTATAGGAGCCTGATGCAAAGATATTTTTGGACATTTTTAAATGTCTTCTGCTGGTTGGAAAACCAAAGTCAAAGATTGTTCAGATATGTTTGCTTTTGTTTGATTTTTCCATTTACAAAAGAAACATTGTTTGAATTGCCTCAAACATTTTATACATGGTTTTGAAAAATGTATTTTCACTTACATGGTATTCCTTAAACAGTAGAGGAGGGCTGAATGGAAAAGCATATCTAAGTAAATCACCTTGTTGCAAGGTTTCACACTGCCTTTTTCTAACCAACTAACAGAGTTCAGCTGGGGACTTAAACTTGCTATCTATTCACCATGGAACAGAACCCCACTAGCTGCAGTTGTAATAGTATATGAAAAGGCATGGATAATAGCTTGCTCATTCTGTATCAAATGCATTTTGCCTGCCTAGTTCACATAAAATGGTTGTGATCAAGGTTACTAGACATTTGACAAATCATTTTACTAAGGCGCTACTAGTCTACACTGTTTTATTTATGTTTATATTTTTGGGTCCTCAGTCCTTCTTTGTTGCCAGGTTGAAAGTCACCAGAGATTCCTGCCAGATATAATATTTCTCTTTCTCCAGAGGCGATGATCGCTCTGTTATGTCACCACGACTCGACAGGCAAGGCTGGAACGTTTCCACTGCGAGTATCTAAACATGGTAGAACAAATAAATTCTAAGTTATTTGTGCACCTGCACAATCACATGATTGTGTAGAGTGCCTACATTATTAACATGACTGGGACTACAAACATCACTACACAATATCACACCAAATGATTTTATTCTTTAATAACTTTTTTTGTTGTTTTGCAGAGCAAAATACTTTAAGGCGTATCATTATTTTCACTCACAGTATAGAGAAGTACTCCTTTCTCCAAACATGTTATCGATGTACTGCGGGCACAGACATTGTACCAGCTTTGCCTCATCACGACCACAAAAAACATGTTTACTGAAGCTGTCCCCGTGTGAGGGGGTTGTCCTTTCCCTCAGGGGCTGCAGGACTCACACACAGAACAGCGTGAAGACGGCCTTCTCTATACATCTACCTTTGCACTGTCAGTGCCATTACAAACTACGTGGCATCGTGTCAACTCTGGCTTGTTGTCGGAAGTTGTTATTGCAGAGGTTTTAAAAGCCTTCGTTTGCCCGCATTCAGATGGCTTAGATGTCTCATGCTCAGGCCTGACCTCAAAAGGTCAAGGAATAACTCCCCAACTACAACCCCTATTTACTATTGAGCAGATGTTTTTTTTTTTGTCCAAAGTGACTTACAGTAACATCTTTTAAGATAATTGTGCGTAAGGACCAGGTAGGGGTTAGGGCATGGAGCTCAAAGATGCAGGCGTTGGGGTTTGACCCAAGAACATTCGGCAAACACTCTAGCCACAAGAGTCTATTTTGTTTCCTGACTTCTTCTAGAGGAGACTGACCAGAACTTTAAAGAACGCTGATGTAACACCGTGTCCGTACGTGAGATGACCTTGGAAGGGAACGCTCCAGCCCAGGGGGGAATAAAAGGACAGATCAGTCCCTGATGTCAATGATTACATCATGTTCATAGTCTCACATCGGATCCAGAGAAGGTTCATGATCTGTCAGAAGTAACCATGAAAACATTAATCTGTGTTTAGGGTTTGAAAATTGTAATTTTTAAAAAAATATACAATCGATTCTATTCAATAACATTTTCTACATCTTATTAGTCCAGTATTACTGATAATAATATGTCTACACATATTGTCATAATTTTTATAAAGAACACATATGTTACATTTCCTTCCAGTCTGTTGACACATTATCTCCGATAATGGTTCTTGTTTATTTTACACAATGTTTAGAGAGTTTGGTTGTGTAACAGACTTTCTCCACTCTGTGCTGTCGAAATATTTGGTGAGTCTGATAGTGTCTCTCAGCGCTTAGTCATCTCAATCTGAAATAAATATAAATTTCCTTAGGGTTTTAGCCTAGTAGAAGTGTTTGTTGCTGTCGCAATTTCGTTTACAGGTTTACAGTAAATGTTTTGTAATTCTGTTGTATTTTGATTATTCTATTGCATTTCTTTGGTTTAATCTTGAACATTTTGACTATGAAATATATACCTACTATGCCTGTATGCTATATAGAAATACATTCCACCTCGACTTTTAGATCCTTAGGTCAACATACGACATTCCACCTGGAAAAGCATCTGAGACCATTTTTTTTTTAAAATGCATTGGCCTTGTCATCATACCCGATTTAGATCATTTCTTACGAGTGATTCACCTTTAGTTGAGAAATAACCATATCTTATAAATGACTCACAGTAGAGCTGTACGGGAAACATCATAGTCGGGACTGTTGCTCACACATGTCTGGCTCTGACAGGGATTTCCGCTAGGGGGCGACAGCGTACTGACTGATTTAAATATAACCGTTTTCAGCATTGCGAGGAAAGAAGATTTATATGAAACAATGCTTGTTGTGGACTACCCACATTGACCTTTTGTCTAGGCGTTTTATTTTAAAATGACCCTTATAGTGGCGGACATAATACCATTCTTGTGTTATTTATTATCTTCTGCATGGCAAAGGACAACAGTTATAAAGACTGCTGCTGGCCGCTATATATGTCAGTGGAGTTTATTTGACAATCTTGGTTTTTAAGTAACTAAAGGCTTGTCTTGTCGAATAACTAATAGCTACGGCGCGAATTGATTATAACCAAATCCAACCGTAGATCGCTATCACTTTCCTTTTATAGCACACCAGGAAGGAAGGTGGATTCAACAACGTGACGCAGAGGTCGGGCGTCGCTCCTCCACCAGGAGCAGCGGAGCCACTTTCCCTACACTGGCCGACGAGAGGGAACAACACACGGATAGCAACGGAAGCTAAGCGGCGTGATTTAGAAGAAGTAGCCTATGTCATTTTCACAACCGAAGGCGATTTGTTGTCTTTGAAGTGAGAATGCCTAGGCGCTACGAGAGGAATAACTTGGGATTGATATTGGATTTACAATAGCGGCAGGTTTCTCTTATTGTGCAGCGTGTGTGAGTGTGTGTGGCGCAGGAGAAAAGGATGAGTGGAGAGCACCCGCGGCCAGATCCAGTCGTCTGGTTACGATTGAAAAGCTTGATCTTTTTGTGGCTTGAAACATTCGCTATTTTCCCCTTTTCGTGGAGTAAAGACCTTAGTAAGACTGTGTTGTTGCGCGCGGTACCAAGATGCTCCCCACGCAACGAAATCTATGAAAACTCCCAATGAAAACAAGGAGGAGGGGTAGGGCTGCAACACTATGGAGGACAAGGAGAACAGTCTGAAAACGGCCAGGTTGTGGAGGGATGCGGCTATCCGATCGAGGAAGCTGCGGAGCAACCTGCGCCAACTTACCCTCTGCTCTACAGACAACCAAAAGATTATATTGCCCGAAGATATAGGGGAGATTGAGGTGCTCAATTTGGGAAACAACTCACTGCAGGAGCTGCCGGATGGTTTGGGATCCACCCTTAACAACCTGCGCATCCTTGTCCTCCGCAGAAACAAGTTTACCTCCGTTCCTTCTGTCGTTTTTGAGCTTGGGCAGCTCGTAGAACTGGACATGAGTCACAACTGCCTACGGAGCCTGTCTGAGGACATCGGCCAGCTGAAACGGTTACAAAAGCTATGCATCAGTCACAACAAGATTCAATACTTACCATCGCAAATCGGAGCGCTTGAGGCGTTAGAGGAGCTCGACGTCAGTTTCAATGACATTCGTGATGTGCCCAGGTCCTTCATGCAGCTCAACAAACTACACACGCTGGATGCTGATCACAACAAGCTAAACCAGTTCCCCTCGGAGATCCTTGCCCTACGGGACCTGGAGGAACTTGACTGCTCTGGGAATAAGTTTGAGACACTGCCAGGAGACATAACAAAGCTGCAAAAGTCTATTAAAATATTTTGGCTCAGTAGTCTTCACATTTCCAGGTTACCCGAAACATTCTGTCAGCTGCACAATCTCGAGAGCCTCATGCTGGACAGTAATAACCTCACTGCACTGCCTGCCTCTTTTGGTAACCTCCAGAGACTGAAAATGCTAAACCTATCCTCAAATGACTTTGAGAACTTCCCCAATGTCATTTTGAATATTACAGCATTAGAGGAGCTGTACCTGAGCAGGAACAAACTGACGTTGGTCCCTGAGGAGATTGGGAGACTTTTGAAGCTGGCAAACCTCTGGTTGGACAACAATAACATCACGTATCTGCCGGATTCTATCGTGGATCTGGAGAACCTGGAGGAGCTGGTGTTACAGGGTAATCAAATAGCCATACTGCCGGATAACTTCGGAAAGCTCTCCAAGGTCAACATCTGGAAGGTGAAGGACAACCCGCTCATCCAGCCCCCCTACGAGGTGTGCATGAAGGGAATCCCTTACATCGCGGCCTACCAGAAGGAACTCGCCCACTCCCAGCTGGCAATCAAGCCCAGGCTGAAGCTAGTGTTGATGGGTAGGACTAAGAGTGGAAAAACGCTGCTCAGGCAGAGTGTAGTTAGCCAGCAGTGGGACTCGGACGCTTCCCAGGGGAAGAAGGGGATCGAAGTGACCAACTGGGTGGCGGATGCCGAGCGCAGTCTTACATTCTTAGTGTACGATTTGTCAGGGAAGCAGAACTACGACCTCATCAAACCCTTTTTCCTGTCGCCGGGTGCTCTGTACATTCTCGTCGTGAACCTCAAAACGTATTTGCCCAGGAATTTCTACGCGCACGTGGGGTATTTCCTCCACCTGCTCACTGCCAAAGTACCCCACGCTGTGGTGTGTCTGGTGGGCACGCATGCCGACCTGTGCGGGGAGGCGGAGCTGGAGGGGAAGAGCCTCGACATCCACCGGCAGATCTCCCTGCAGGAGAAGGCGGACATCCAGGTCCTGAGGAGCCTGGCCCAGCAGGTGGACCAGGGGCTGGAGCAGGGCTTCAACCTCCGCTCCTGCAGCCCCCACGTCCTCTTCTACGGGGTCTCGGACCGGGGCCTCCGGCGGAAGAAGACGCAGCTGCAGTACATGCTGAACCACCGGCTGCAGATCCTATCGCCGGTGCTGTGCGTGAGCTGCACCGAGAGCCAGAAGAACGTCCAGAGGCTCCGGGAGAAGCTCATGTCCGTGGCGGAGCACCGGGAGATCTTCCCCAACCTCCACCGCGTGCTCCCCATGTCCTGGCAGATGCTGGAGGAATTGCACTTTAAGCCCACCGACCTCTGGCTGTCGTGGTGGGACTCGGCCCGCCTGGGGCTTCAGGCGGGGCTGACGGAGGACCGGCTGCAGAGCGCGCTGTCCTACCTCCACGAGAGCGGCAAGCTGCTGTATTTCGAGGACAGCCTGACACTGAAGGAGTACGTGTTCCACAACCTGCCGCGCTTCACCGCCATCCTCAACGTCTTCTTCCAGCGGGACCAGTCCACGCTGCTGGACCGGCTGCTGTCGGAGGGGGAGCGGGGGGACAAGGGCCGGGTGAGCCTGGTCATGGAAGGGGAGAAGGGCGAAAGGCTGAAGGTGACCCACCTGCAGCACCACCTGGAGGGCTTCCTCCAGCACGGCCTGCTGCCCTCCAACGTCATCCGCCTGCTGCTGCGACCGCTCATCCAGACGCAGCAGGACCTCCACGTGATCATGGAGCTGCTGGAGAAGCTGGGCGTGTGCTACTGCATCAACAAGCCCCGCAGCAAGCCCCTGAACGGGGCCACGGCGTGGTACAAGTTCCCCAGCTACGTCAGCGACGAGGAGCCCCGTGCCGAGGCCTGGATGTGCGGGCGGCGCGAGGAGCAGTGTCCGCCGTTCGCCGTAGAGCAGCTGCACATCGAGTACAGCTTCCCGTTCGTCTTCCCGCCGGGGTTGTTCACGCGCTTCAGCGTGCAGATCAACGGCCACGTGGTGCAGCGGTCGGACAGCAGGAATCAGATCTTCGCCCATCGCGGGAAGGTGCCCGTGGTGATCAGCTACAGGCCCGCCCGGACAAGGCAGCAGGCGGAGACGTTGTCCATCGCGAGCCACGCGTCGCTGCCCAACATCTGGACCGCGTGGCAGGCCGTCACCCCCCTGGTGGAGGAACTGAACGTTCTGCTTCAGGAGTGGCCGGGCCTCCACTACTCGGTGCATATCCTGTGTTCCAAGTGCCTCAAGAACGGGTCGGCCAACCCACACCACTTTCCAGGTAATGTCCCCTTTGTGGGACTTTTAGAACATGAATTATTACATGTTTATAGTTTGTTCATGATAACATGATAACCAAACTCTTTTTCTAAATGACTTGAAACACATGACTTAATTGCATTTAATACATGTATATTACATTATAACATTCATGGTCATGACATTACATGATTAAATTCATATATTCACACTTTCTCACCCTCTCTTTTGATTTCCTTAACATTTAACCAGCGTACAGCAAATTTGGCCCATGACCACATTTCACAGCGGATTGTCACAGTTGGATAGAGTTGGACTCAATAGGAAGCGGTAGAAGTGATGATGTCAGAGGAAGCTGTGGCTCCTATTGGATGGAAACTGCGGTGGGAGGGATATATGACAGCAGAAATCAACAACATTGCCTGTTTTTGAGAGATGTTTAAGAGATTAAGGCCACGGTGGATCAGACAGGAGCTAACTAGTCAGTATGAATCACAGTTTGTTGGACTGGAATCAGTGGCTCTGCAGTATAGCTCAATCTGTCAAGATTGCGTGACATGATTATAATGACATTTCCTGCATTGTTTAAGGCACAAAATGCACATTGTATTGCATTTGCAATGGCAGAAATGTCAAGGGATCGCGATAGGAACACATTCTTGTTGTTTTTCATTACATTGTTTTAAAAATGCCTGTCCGCCTATGTACTTTTTCATATATATTTCATGGGCTTTAATGCATTTATGGACAGGACAGTGAAGGGTGACAGGACAGTGAATAGAGAGTGAGACAGGACAGTGAAGAGTGACGGGACAGTGTAGAGTGACAGGACAGTGAAAAGAGAGTGAGACAGGACAGTGTGGAGTGACAGGACAGTGTAGTGTGACAGGACAGTGAAGAGAGAGTGAGACAGGACAGTGTAGTGTGACAGGACAGTGTAGTGTGACAGGACAGTGAAGAGAGAGTGAGACAGGACAGTGTAGTGTGACAGGACAGTGTAGTGTGACAGGACAGTGAAGAGAGAGTGAGACAGGACAGTGAAGAGAGAGTGAGACAGACCAGTGAAGAGTGACAGGACTGAAGAATGTCAGGAAAGTAGGTTGATAGGGAGAAGAAAGGACAATAGCAGATTGGATTTGAACCTGGGTTGCTTCGAAGGCTTTTTAATCAAGCCTAAATCTTCTGGAATAATATTGTGTATTCGTAGAAAACCCGCCCTGTTAAGCAGGAAGCCCTTGTCCAAGATGGTTTGCTCCAAGCAACAATCATTTATTTTGTCAATATCACTCTCTCTCACGTCTTTCAGGATGTAGTGTGAGTCCACATTTCTTATATTCTCACATTTGAACAGAGTCTGTATCTGGCTTTGCTTTGTTTAACAGCACTAGCTCTCAACGTCTTCTCTCTTTCACTCTCTCGCTCCCCCTCGCCCTCTCTCTCTCTCTCCCCCGCTCTCTGTCTCTCTCTTATTCTCTCTCTCTCTCTCTCTCTCTCTCTCTCTCTGTTCTCCCC
>JAOPJO010000118.1:5687379-5697379 GCA_027123675.1 Molva macrophthalma | reverse complement strand
CCCCCCCATCCCCTCTCTCTCTCTATCGCCCCCTCCCCCCTCTCTTCCTGTCTTGGGGGACTGTGTGGTGGGTGGATGTACTGAGATACAGGCCAATTTATTTCTAACCGTGATCACTAAATACCCAGATGCATCAACCTACCGGTATAGCTTTCCTCAGAGCTAGTGCTGGAAGCGCTGCTACTGTCCGGCCATAGGGGCATCTATCTCAACACTCACATCTCAGGGGTGGGGGTCCATAGATCACCCGCCACCACTATGCTTGAGTCTCGGTCATCATCTGTCTTACTGGGGGGGGCTAACGATCCCGGCCAACCCCCCAGCCCCACCCCCTTGCGCTGCGCACGCGTGTGGATTTGTTAAAAAAAACACACGTTCATAAGTTTAACGCAATTAATCTTCACGCAGAGATAATTTCATATTAATGAACCGGGACGTTGATTTGATTATTCCTTTGATGAACTGTGTGTGTGTGTGTGTGTCCGTTTGTGTGTGTTTGTGTGTGTCCATCTGTGCGTGTGTGTGTGTGTGTGTGTCTTTCCACCACCATGACAAGATCATCAAACGATGGCCCCAAGAAATGCAGTGAGCAGATCTGAATGTGGGGTCTTTCTTTTGTATTGTTTGTACTCTTTTTTGTGTCAGCCGCACATGTATATTTATACACACACACACACACACACACACACACACACAGAGTGTGTCTGGCAGCGCATGATAGTAATGCCTTGTGTCTTCATACAACAAGCCCTGAGAAATTGAAAAAGTTGCAGGCAGAGATGGGAGGTGACCTGGAAACAAAAGTAATCAGACGGAGGATAGCGGTGTTGGCAAAGACCCACAACCATCAAGGTGGAATTCTACCTCTCTGTCAATAAAGGGAGAAATACCTTTTGAGGCACATGGAGCCAAGGTCAAAGAGTAGTTTGTAATTTGACACCTTCATGGACCTCACAGGAGGACATTTTTCATGAGTTCTCTGGTTTTTTATTGCCGCAGAAAAGCTCACAATCACTTTGTTAAAGGATTTATCTTGTCTATAATGTTGTCTACAATCTGTCTTGTATTTGTGCACATACATATGTGCATGAATAAAATACAAAATCACTTTACTTATAAATAATGCTATGTATATTATCGTATTATTTTCTATTGGACATAATGCGTACATAATTATTTTTCTTAATACCCGGTAATCAACTAAACAATCTACAATGCAATCGCAAATCAATGAGTTCCACACTTGAGGAACTTTAGACTCAATTGCAGCTCAATCAAAACGGAAGAAAATAATCAATTCTGACCAATCACAGCTATAGCAATTAGTATATGCAGATCAGCGTGTTCAATAATTTAGTCCTATGTCCCACACACACACATGCACACACACATGCACAGGCACACACACACACCAATATATATTCAGACACACACACATACACAAACATAGAAATATACAGAAAAAACACAACCACACACACACACACACATATAGGCCTACAGAGATCTCCTTCACATGAGCACACACAAATGCCTTCCAAACGGACCTGTCCTTCAGATAAAACTTTGTTTCACTTTGTGTTGCTTTGAAAGTATCGAGCTGGATCGAGCTGTAAATGTGTGTATTTGTATACAACAGAAATTGGCTGGTGTAAAGTAACCTCTGTGAACTTGGTTTAGTCTTGGCTCTAGCGTGACGGGTTGACTACCACGGTAGCCGTGGCATCATTTTTGGTGTGAATTTATGTTACGCCATGTGTATGTTATCCTATGTCCTATGCCCTTAATCCTATATCCCATCCTCTGGCCTAAGTCATATCTTTGAGCATGGGCCAAGTAATGAGCAGGTAAAGATAGAGAATAACAATAGTCAGTGTCTCAAAATTCCGATTATCTTCCGAGGTTTTTTCATTTAAGAAATATTATAAATTAAATGTGGTATAGGCTAGTGTTGTTTTATCTGTAAATGGAAATATATAAATAGGCTACCAATAACATCTTTTTTCATTTGATGGCCTATTTTAAGAACTTGCCATGTACCGCTTGCTAAATTAATGTGTTATGAAGTCTTATAGGCCTATATTCATTAATGATCATAAGGTAATCTGTGCAATTGCATCTTTAATTTGAATCGCCCAGATTCACAGGGCTGATAGCCTACCGCTCTGAACGGAGCTAATATCTCTCAGATGATCACAGACCATAATTCAAAACTGTTTATAGCGCTTGACACAGAACCGCTCGGACAAGACGTTTCCAGGAGTCCAGCGGTTTTGGGCATCGAGTTGTGTTCAATCTGCGCGTCATGCTTTGAGAGGTTTCTCCCTCATGATGGGTTTGCTCTCCCAGCAGGCCCTCCCTCAGGAGCAGCTGTAGGAACGGGAGGCAGAACATGTCTATTTAAAGTCGTTATGTTTGTAAGTAATGCAGGTCTTGGAAGAGAAAAAGCCTCAGTCATTTAGCCGCTGGTCAAAACTGCTCCATTCCCAGCAAACCGTGATTTAAAATGATGTCCCCATCCGTGGACTACATTTTCTGGGAAGAGTGATTCGATTTACAAAAAATGTATTCATATTAACTTATAGTGTAGGCCTACCTGCATTGCGTTTGTATGGATCACTTGAGAGCAGTAAGAACAATAAGTGAGCTAACCTAATCAACATATATTGAGACATACACGGTCGTATTGAGTAGTCTACAGTCATGTGGACCTAACAGGGGTCACCTCAATGGCTTTTATGATGTATCTTTGAAATCTATCCGAATCACATTAAATTGGATATAAAGATGTGCAGACACATACATCAAGAGTAAATGGTGTGGCGGAGCACGGCTTGCCATGGGTCCCACCTCAAGAATCGGGTTATAAAACGGGGCTTTAGATCCTATTAATAATTCACTATCTTGTTAGGAGAGAACAAACATTTCTGTTCAAGCAATTGAAACTGTGAGCCGGAGTGTTATTATAGACGGGCTCACCGTGAGAGACAGAGAGCCTGTGAAGTGTAAGCCGTCTCTGACTGCCAGTGTGTGCAGGAATCACTCGGCGCTATTTCACAGTCTCTGGTTTCTTTATTAAAGTACGGTCACACTAAACATGTCGCCCCTACACATCTGCTCAAATCTGTTTCACAATTCCGTTTTTTTCCCCTCTCCATTTCTTTTTTGTATCGTTTTCTCAGTAACTCTTTTTTGTTTGTATTTTTCCTGGCGATATATATTTCATCAAATGAAATATATATATTATAATGCACCAGCTTTTTTTTGTTTAGTTAAGGAAACCTGCCGGTTAACTGTCCGGGTACAGGGATTAGGCCTATCGGCCAAATGTCTCATACATTTTCTATCTAGTGGCTTTTAAAAAAAAAATAGGAAGCTTTAATATTGTAATATCTCTATCCCATAAGAAAATTGAATAAGACTGTATAAATTATGGGTTTTTAGATTTGATAGGCCTACATAAAATATACAAGCCCCAGTAGGGCTGTTTTCTATTTATTATTAGGTATACAGTGATACGAATATATGCATGATTCATAGTTTTCGATGAATCGGTAATTTTCATTTTTCATAGTATTAAATAAAACCGATGTCAACATCATCCCGACATATTCGGCGATATGTCGGGATTCAATTGTGAAATTGTTTTCCTCTAATTCAGTAAAGTATGTTTTTCAAGTATATAGTCATGGAAGTCATACGTGATTATTAACAGTGGTCAAGGTAAAATGTATAATTTTACATTCAAAACTTTTGATTAATTTATCTTGTTGACGTCACGAGACATTACCCAAGACTATAAGGCAGTCTGTTGAATAAGCCAATATTCATAGGCACATCATATAAGTAAACACTGCCTCCTAGTGGTACGAACACGGCACTACTGATACAATTTGAAATGTTTACCATTACTCATCATGTTATGGTAATATCAAGAACTTCTTGATATTAAAATTAAATTCTTGAAATGTTCCAGATCAAGGAAGAAATATAATTGTTATCTGTCGGCAAGATATTATGTGAAGAAATAGATCTGGGCTATAGGGTTTTAACTGTTACTGCATTCGAGGTACAGATAAAATAAAATATTTAGCTCAAAAAGTAAATTTAAAAAGTTTTGATACCAAAAACAGCAGTATAATGACAATCATCACAACAGAACAATTTGCAATAAGCACTGTCGCATATTCTTACAAATAGACCAAGCTTGACGTGTAGCTTTGTAGACATTCTTTGCAGTCGATTAAAAAAATGATATTTCAACTCCAACATCATGGTTGTCCAGTGTGTGTTCCAGCATGTTCCAATGTGTTCCAGTATGTTCCGGTATGCGCTAGTCCCATAGTCGGCAGCTTTAGTCCTGAGCGTGGAGGAGTGGAAGAGGTCCCTCTGGTCCTACGATCATGCTGCTGTACATCTTCTGCTGTTCCTCCTTCAGGGAGTCCTTCACCCGGGCCCGCTTCAGACCGCCGTCCCTGGAGAGATGGATCATATCGTTACTTTACATTACTATCACCGCGCGGTATACACTCTTATAACTACTGTCCCTGCAGCGACACGTTATTATCACGATACATTACTATGACCAGGGTCATTGTTAGAATACCGTGTACATACGGTATATGCTCTCATAACTACTGCGCCTGCGGCGACACATTACCGTGACACACACTCTATTTACATGAAATACTAATTATAACTATTTATACATTGTACACCCTCGCCCTCTTCAGACCTGTCCCTGGAGTTAGAGATGTATAAGATGTGTTATATATATAAGACCTGACATAAATATACTACACAATACATATAAAAAACACATACGTGGGTCACAGTACCTGTAGGAAGGTAAAGCAAGTACAAAAATACAAGCGTTTAAAAGGTATTATTATTATGTCTTTTCTTTACCATGCTAGGTCTATGAGCCCTCCTTGTAGTGCGATGGCTGACTTCACTCTCTGGGCAAACTGAGAGGCATCCTCCTGGTCCTATCAGAGGAGAGCAGAGAGAGAGAGGAGGGCCATTCAGAGACTAAGAGCAATATTCATCTTACCCCTATGTGCCATATTCAATGTGCAATATAACAATTTATGGAATGTGCAATATCGCAATACTTTTGATATTAAATATTTCATATGCAAACATTACCTTGAATCACCTATAGTGGTGATTATTACATGTATATGTATATTTGGTATGTGTATTTCTGTGTATTTTTAAGTATTTCTGGCATGTTTCTGGTTTATATACTTTTACTTTCCGGTACACTTATTTTATATTTTTACACTCCTATCTATCTTGAGCAGAGAACTTGTAGGATTAAAGTACTCTGACTCTGTCAGAGTCAGAGCCACCCCCTACCTGTCTGGTCATGGGGGGTAGGTACCAGACATTGACCACGATGGCCCAGCTGGTCATCGTCCGCAGCAGGTAGCTGACCATGTTGTACTTGGCGCTGTTCCAGAACGCGTCCCCGAACCGCGGGTCGTACTGACGACGCAAACAAAAAAACAAAGATACAGCAAAAGGGGGGAAAAGAAAATCTATTGAAACCCATTACATTGTTTCTGGAGAGCTTTTAAGTCAATTATAAAGTCTGGTTGTCCCTGCATCTGACGTCCACTCCCACTTTGTTACTAACCTAATGGCCGCCATGCCTTCTAAACAGAGATGAAGCTATTTAAAAGACCTCTTATAAAAACATCCTGTTTCAAAAGAATGAAGACTGACGCAGCCAGATCGATCGCTACGTTCGTCATTACCGTGAAATCAACAGTACACTCATTATCTCGGCAGTAGCTTAATGTTCAATTAACTGTACACTCATTATCTTCATGGTATCATTCATTACCTTAATGGCCACAGGGTAAATAGTCCCTCCGATCTCAAAGCTTCCCTTCTTAAACATCATGACGGATGTGTTGTTGATGCAGGTTCCTGTTGAAACATCATCGCTCTATGATATAACCCATCTTACACCAATTACCCAAATATTAGTTTGTATGTATGTGTGTTTGTGTGTGTGTGTGCATGTGAGATTGTGTGCATGTGTGTGTGTGTGTGTGTGTGTGTGTGTTTGCGTGTGCAAGTGAGATTGTGTGCATGTGTGTGTGTGTGTGTGTATGTGTATCTATATGTGTGTGAATGTATGTGTGTGTGAGTGAGAGAATGTGTGTAAGCGTGCTGTTGCATTGTGGGACCTATCAGCATGGTGGACCCTTACCCTCAGGGAAGATCAGGATGGGCAGCTTGCTCTTACAGGCCACATGTTCTCTCAACCTGTAATACATAATATAGCCTGACCGATACTGGATTTTAGGGGCCAATGCCAATATCGATATAAGGAAGTAAAAAATGACTGATATCATATCAGCTGATATTCAAAATAATGATATTTACATTGAGGGCATTGAACAGATGCTTTTATCTAAAGCAACGGTTCATACACACATTCACAGCGGAGTCAAATATGCAAGGCGACAGCCAGCTCGTCGGGAGCAGTTAGGGTTAGGTGTCGATACTCAGCTAGGAGGAGTTGGAGATCGAACTAGCAACCTTCCTCAGCTAAGCCAACCCATTATTTGATAGAAATTGTGGTATCCTCCTCCAGCAATGCTTCGGGCCACAACAACATTGCATTAAAATCATGAGCTAAAGGAACCAATTAACTGTATGGGGAGGAGCTACTAAGCTTCACACAGAACATGAAGTAAAACTGTTAGTGTTGTGTTGCTCAGTTAAAGCATTTAGAGGTTCAACCAGCACAGTAGAGGATTTATAAAGAGGTTATAAATGTATATATATTTATTTATACATTTATAAATCGACATCATTTCTAAAGTTTGGCGCATATCGGCAAACATTAATGTGTGTGTGTGTGTACCGATATATCTGTGATAGGCCAATATCAGCCGATAAAACGGCCAAGCGATATATATCGGTCGGGCTCTAATTCCTAATACAGTACAATAACATCATGATGTATTTGTACGGTGGTAAGAATTTTGGTGGACGTTTACACACACATTTGAAAACTGTGAGTGCATCCTTTGGGATGGTGGTCCCCAGGGTTTGTAATAGAGTGGGCCGTAGTGCATGAAAATATTCTACGGAAATGATGAAGAGAGACTAGCTGAGGTATCGTGTGTGTGTGTGTGTGTGTGCCAAAGTTATGTAAATTAGGACTACTCAGAAACACATCCATCCTAATTGATCGAGGAGGAGTCTCACCAGCCAAACATTTCCAGCCAAATTATAATTATTATTAAGAATACTACTTTCACTTTTAAATAGAATATCAAAACCCCTTTTAGTCCTCCATTTGCAGACAGTCTCACCAGCTGGTCAGTTCTCACCTGTTGGTGACTGTGTTGCGGTCCTTCATCTCTGTCCTCTCAAACCACACGTGGGGACACGACCTCACCATCGACCTCTGGATGACCCCCATCAGGCCCCCGTGAACCTGGCCCACCTGAGCACCACAACGGACCAATGGAATGACACTTCCTACACAGCTGACCAATGAAACGCCCAGTGCGTCTTCAACCGGTCAATCCGACAATACCCACCATGGCGTAGCATCTGTCGTTGGCCAGTATGATTATATCGATCGGCGTTGTGTGGTTCGCCACACAAATGCCTCCTTTCTTTGGTCTGTTCTCTCTACAAAAAACATCATAAACAATGTTCATTTAATTTGCGAAAAGACACGGTTGATGTTCTCTGCTATTTGTGGTTAAATAAATAATAATAATATAATAAAACCACACATAACGATAACTGAAGTAAACAACAAGAACTGAAGTACATATATGTAACATTTATAAAATATGAGTAACAAAGAAAGTTTTAACAAAGAAAAAGCTAATTTATATGTGCACTGTGAATGTGATACGTGCACTGTACGTGCACAGTGTATGTGACGACCCGTGCACACACTTGTTTTGATAGCGGATGGTGGCAGAAAGACCCCGGGCACAGATCCTGTAGAACATCAGATGGGCCAGCTCACTGAGCCATTGCTTTGCACTGCAACACACACGCATGCACACACACACACACACACACACACACACGCACGCACATGCAGGCATGCAAACATACACACGCGCTTGACACACGCAAACACACACACAACACAAAAACACACGCAGGCACATAAACAAACATCACAAGGGATACAGTTATAAAACCATAAACCATAGTGAGTGATGGTTATAACCTAGTTTTGTGGTTTTGACTTGGAGAGAGAGCGATGTTCAGTATGATGCTGTACCTGCTCTCTGGTAGACACCCCACCAGGGTAGTGCTGATCACCAGCCAGGTGAAGCTAATGGAAGCCAGTGTAATCCTACCAGACAGATGAGGGGAGATCGGTTACTGCAGTTAACATGCAAAAACAAATGACCCATTTCCTCAACCTTCTAGGAACGGGATATGTTATATGTGTGATATGTTACTCATTTTTCAAAGTCAAATGTTTGTGAAAGATGACTACTTCTACTATTTGGTTTAGCAGATCACAGGTGGATTCAGTGAATTCAGATACATGTCATTAAGGAGCAGGTATAGGGGTCGGGGCATCTTGCTCAAGGATGCCTACAGGTTAGGCTGCAGACATCAGGAATCAAACCCAGAACCTTTTCATTTGGGAGTCACCCATCTCCACTATCCTGCCCCTATAGATTATAGCTTCTTTTCTAGAAGATGGCAGGAGGAGGCCCATTCTCGCACTAACCTGAGTGGGAAGAGAACGCAGTAGCGCACAAAGACGCCCACGCCCCAGATCATGGTGAGACGGAGGCTAATGTAGCGGAAGTTCTGATTGGTTCGCGTCAGCAGGTTCCAGGAGGCCAGCTCCTCGGAGGAGAAGCACTGGGTGACCTGGTCGTCCACGATGCTCTCCATGCCCTTCTTGTGGAAGTAGAAGACGTCTCCCAGGGTAAAGTCCCCCGCCGCCGGGGCCCCTCCAGGCCGAGAGCCCCGCACCTCCAGCATCTCCTGCTCCATGGAGCCCCCATCTCGCTGTATGATCCCTGGGGGACAGACTCTGAACATTACAAGACACCTCCCAGATACACTAAACTTCAACATTAAAAAACGGAACTCTCCATGACACCTTCGGTAAACACTAAACACTAAACCTATTCTATTTCACAACTTATTAAACGCTTCAACCATAGCTTATTGTATTATGTATTGCATCTTGCTCAAGGATGCCTATAGACATTTGGGAACGAATCCATGACCTTTCGGCTACACTTTCCCTCTATTCATACTCAAACTAACTTACTTACTTATGCTAGGCACTGCCGTCTGTCTTTATTTGTCAGTCCTTTTTTCTTTTTCTTTCTCAAAGCGCTAAGTTTCCAACAAGAACAACATTGATGAACATGTAAGGAAACGGTTAATCATATAAGTGTTATGCAGGTTAATACAACAGAGAGTAGGCCTATGTGTGACTTTGGCCCATGTCCCATTTGTCTTAATTACTTTTGTGCGTTCGCTAAAACAACAGTTGCTGTTCGTATGGTTGCAGTCACAATTCATCTGCAGCAGTTGGTGAGCTTAGTTTGCCTGTTCATATTTTTAATTGCAAAGTTGTTCTGTAAGTTGTTCAATAGTTCACAATGTGACTTTCTACCAAGTCCACAACTTTGCTGTAAATCTCCAGATTTACATTAAACAGTTCCAGTTTTCTGTAAAAGGCCTGACCAATAGCTACCCTACTATTGTGAAAGAAGCAGATGGCTGTGCATTTTCCAACACAAACACTGTGTTACACAGCAATATGAATATTGTGCTGACGTTGTGTAACTAGGGTTGCATCACTGACCCAAGGCACACAGTGTTTTATATTGCTGGAAAGAGAGCCAGCGGTGGTAGCCAGCAAGAACTGACTATTGTAACGAACACACAGACACACAGGCATTCTCACACACACACACACACACACACACACACACACACACACACACACACACACACACACACACACACA
>JAOPJO010000118.1:5673120-5687279 GCA_027123675.1 Molva macrophthalma | reverse complement strand
CACACACACACACACACACACACACACACACACACACACACACACACACACACACACACACACACACACAATCACATGAGCAGTGTCAGCGTCTAGAACTGAATTAAACCCCTCGACACACAAGAGGACGTTATGCCATGGTCACATGCAACACATGGGAGAGAAAAAAGGGGTTGTTTATTATCTATCACCAGATACATGTCGTGAACCCTTCCTACAGATCAGTGTGTAATCTCACCGTTGGGTAGGGGAATGGGCACACTGGGCTTCTCTTTGCGTCCTCGTTGGATTCTTAGTGTGGCCCACTGTCCAAAAGCAAGGTATAGTTTATAATCTTCCACATACCATACTGCATTTTTTGTCAGAATAGTGACCACGTTGTGGTAGCCTTTTGTTATTGTTCCATTGCCTCGTTGACGCTACAATATCCATCATATAACAATTAGACATTGGGGAGGAATAAAAGCATAGCTCTACTCACCTCTAAAATGTGGACTAATATCTGAATATAGACCCCTGTGACGCCCAGGGAGAGACCGAACATCGCAGGTAGCATGACCAGACACAAAAGTACTGATATCCACACCTGAAACAGTGCAAGAGCTGTACCCCAGGGGTCCTCCATCGGGGCAGCACCGCGGTTACACTCCAAGGTACCCGAGATAAGTCGTCTTTGCGATTAAAAATAGATTTAACTGAAAGGAGTCCCTCTGAAATAATCGTAGGAAGTAAGTGCTAGACAGTACAATGCAAAGGAAATACCACGGAGAGCAGGTCAAGGGGCATATTCCACACTTTCGCACTAAAAATTATAGTGCGAAAGAAGGATCGAGAAAATGGAGAACGCCCATGCTGGAAAAGTCCATTAGATATTTTTCATTCGTCGTCTTGAATTATTAATGGACTCATATATTTCGCAGAATGAAGACCGAAATGTCCAAGTGCAAACCTTTCGGAGCTCAGAAGAAAAAAGACTGCTGGTGAAAAGTTGGACATTAACGCTCTAGGGACCGCTATACTCTCAGCCAATCAGGGGTCTTGTACCGAGGTCAGCTGAGACCCTGGTGTTTGACAACATAACAACATGTGTATAAGCTGTCACATTCATACTCCGACAATGAATTGATGAATTAACCCCTTTCCGTCACAATTATTATGTTTGTATAAGCATTTTGTATTGGCATCTTACTAAAACAATAATCATCAGGAAAGGTAAAAAGACAGGTGGTTGAACCACGCTAAATCCCGTTATCAAACGTTGCCTATTGAGGGATTGGATACATTTTGGTGAATTTAAATGTATGTAGCAGTATTTGTTATATCATAAGTTTAAAAATGATGTATTAGCGAGCCTATAACCGGAAATGGTTTGGCATCATTAAGATTACATTATTATTTCCTTAACCTGCAATGGTCATTTTGTTGTGACCTTAGTGCCATCATGTGAGAAACATTAAAGTCTAAATCGTTATAATTGGTAGGCTAATAAACCAAAAGAGGGCTGATGTTCCAGGTTGTAGTTCTTTCACACGCCTCCACCCAGGGGCTTCTGGGTAATGTAGTTTATTATAGCCCGCGCTGTAGTGAAGCGTTGATTCAAGAATGGCGGACTCCACTGTTTACATGCCAGGGATTGTTCTCTCCTCGGTGATGTTTCAACACCTCAACACAGACTCAGATGCAGTAAGTTCACCACTCTGTCATCTACTATTCCTTAATAAACAATGTTATTTAAATGTTAAAACTGGTTAGTGAGCTGCTTCTCGACTGCCAGCGTTGTTTAGATAAATATCCTCATCAGGTGGAGTTTAGTTGGCACAACGAGCACAAGGTCAACATTTACTAACTCCTGTAACGTTAAACACTTTCATGTTTCATGTTTCATGTGCTTCTGGTTTCAGGTTGTTGATAAGGAGTACTGCTCATGGTTAAGGATAGTTTGAATATGATATAGGTTTATCAACTTCTCCCTTCAAAGTGAAATAGCAACCAGTTCTAAATGTAACAAACTGCAAGTCAATCAGGACGTTGAGGACATGACATATGAATATAATAATATATATTATTATAATATAATAGTAAAGTATATAGGATTGTATAATATGAATCTAACAGAGTAGGATGGTAGAAATGGGCCAACATTGGGGTGAAGTGGATTTAAAAACGTTTCTATTGATAGTCATTGGTATTGATGGTTTATGTGTTATTATTTCCAAGGAGGGATTCATTCTTGGAGAAAGCAAAGAAGAAGAGAAGAGAGCCATCACCGATTCTACCAACGATCATGTCTATTTTGAGCACACAATTCGTAAGTAAGGTCCCTTCATCTTCATTATGCATCAAATGCAACTGTCTCCCACCTTGAAATACATGTAACATTGACTTTTATTTAACTTTCCTTCCAGATGTACAAAAACACTTGCCATGCAACAGACTTAATAAGTAAGTAGTCACATTGCTTATGTCTCTTGGTATTATATTCCAAGTTGGATCAAATAAAATAATCATCACTACACAAATTACAAAACACATTTGGTGGAAGTGTAATAAATGGTCTGAAAAATAACACAACACTGACCATAAAGCTGCTCTAAAGGCTTGTCTTTTTGTGTTTAAAAGCTAACAAACATTTTCAAAATGTCATGGTATTCATTGATTAATGCTTTGGTTTGTGTCTGTCTGAAGGTTTTACAATGGAGCAGGGGAGGTGGATATGGTTGTATTAAGGAAAATGTTGCCAGACAATATGCAGGCAAGTCTATAGAACATTGTCATGAATTAGTAAGTAGGTCAAACACAATCTGTTTTAATATGTTATATGTTTCATGTTAGGATAATGTAATTGGCTGGTACAGACAGCGCAGGAACACAGAGCAGCGAATGACTTTACGGGAAAGGCTGGTCCATGAAAACCTGAAGAACGCCGTGGCCAATCCTGAGCTAATCTTTCTGCTGCTGACGCCAAGCGAGGTCACATCCGCTTGCTCCACCCATGAAACAGAATACGCCACCTTCAGGTCACGCAACAGGTAGTCTCACAAATCAGACTTGGGATTCATATCTCAGGTCTGATGACAGATGCGCTCAAATCTGGGAGAAACGGGTGTTTTACTTTCTTTCGCTTCATATTTGTTTCGACCAATCATGTTGCTGGAGGCGTGGATCGGTAAGATTGTAATTGGCGAACACAAACTCGGCCAGCAGTAGTACACTGTAAAAAAAGTGTCTGTATAGGTTTCAAATCAACATTAGAATATTAATGTCCCCTTCTGAAAGCTTCATCAACTCGTGCAAATGAGTTTTCTTCGGTAGAATATCTCAGTAACGAAAGAGGAAACGAGGCGTAACTCCGCCCCTTGCAACTTTTGGTTTCCGGCCCAGGCTCTGTGCCGCCTCCCCCCAGAAGTTCTGCTATAAAAATAGGACTGCTGGATCTGAGAATACACAACATACACGAAAAGTTTAGTGGTTAGGGTGCTAGTGCTAGGGCGACCGCCAGCCGAAAGGTTCTGGGTCAAACCCCAATGTCTGCAGTCTACCTGTAGGCATCCTTGAGCAACTAGCCCTAACCCTCTAAATGCAAACCCCTAACCCCTGACTAATGGAAATATCACGCTCTACCCATTGAGCTACAGCAGACCACGTCTATTCAATATTCAATTAAAATAATACAACAGACAACATATGAATAAGACCTTAAGACAGATCAGAGTTGTCTACATTGCTATAACTAAATGTGTATTTCCCTCACCCCTAGACGCTTCCACAAGGTTCCTGTCGTCGTCAGCAACTTGGGTTCCCTGGAGGACGTGGTGTACCGGACGTCCTGTGCACCCTGTTCAGCTGCAGGTTACCACCGCGTTGTGCAAAAACACAAGTAGGTGGCCGAAGGCCTTTATGTACTTATATATCGCTAATGTAACTTTTATGTACTGCCACTAATAATAATAATACAATAAAATGCTAACCTTGTGATTCCTATAGCTACCCTGCACTCTTTCTAGTTGTTTGTTTATTATTATCGTATTATATAAGAAGCTACGCCTTGTCGCACTTGCAGCACAAGGTTGGATTTTTTTTTTTTCCAATCTTGATAGTCTTGATTGTTCTCCATCACTTGTAAGATTGGATAAACGATACTGCTAATGACAAAATGTGAATAATGTACGTACAGATCAATACACGTTTAGCCGTAATGTGTATCCTTGTTTGCTCTTTTGTTGCCGTTTACTTGATTGTTTTGTTCCAAAAGATCAAAATTCTTCTCTCCAGACGACACACAAAGAGAGGTGATGGAGATTAACAAAATGTACAGCTCGATGCAGGCCGAGCTGCAGGTAAGATATAAAGTTCCCCTATTTCACACACAGGTGTGAGTTGGTAAGCCACTGCAATGCATTTCAGAATCTACCTGTTTGTGACATCACAGCCTGCCATTTGGTACGGTCCACTGGTAGGTGGATAGCGGTTGTACATTTGGGTAGACATTCTCAGTTGCAATGTCACAAACGGGTCAATTTTCAATATCAACTTAAGTACATAAACTAGGCGCCCTTTAAGGATATTGTGGTAAATTATGACGCGTTGTCAGTGGCTTTGGTCTTCACTGGTGTTGTGTGCTTCACCATCAACAGAAGGAATGCAAGAAGGTGGAGAAGAGCGAACAGGAGGTCCAAACATTGATCGCACAGTTGACTGCTCTCAGGAAACTGATCTCCAAGAAGAAGTCCCTTATCCCAGAAAAAGGTATTTTTAAACTAACACCTTCAGGACTTCAGGACCATTATTGCGCCAATTAACTTTATATTGCTGTAGGATTTTGTATTATACATGTAGAATCAATGCAATTTATTGCCAAGTAGGTTAACCTTGTCTTGTTATTTTGGTGCAAGGAACAAAATTCTACTGTACAGAAATTACAAATCTAACATATTATATATTTTAAAACAAACATTTCATGAGAAATTCCTTGATTCATTTTGTAATTTGAAAAATGTGTAAGATGTCCAACGATGTCTTCAAAATGGGTTCCTCTCCCTCACCAGGTGTCCTCAGGCCTTCGATCAGAGAGAACTTGCTGCTTGAAAATTCCCTGAAGAGATGCTTCCCTCACTCTCCTTTGTTCCACACACAGACTCTAACCCTTCAAGGTGTCCCTGTGGCAGAGCACCTCCCCCCCACTCTAATGACCCCTTGCCCACACGTTGCCTCTGATCCTGAGCCGTAGCACGACATGACAGTGGTTCACTTAAAGGCCCCTTGCATGTGACCTTGATTAGCCAATACAAAATTGACCCCATAGTGACATCACAAGTGGGAGTGTCCACCCAGATGTATGTGATGAATAGGTCAACCGACCAGCATACCCAGTGGATGTTACCAGGTAAGCTGATCTATCATACATATGGGTGGACACTCACTATTGGGTAGCTACATCTGATGGTTAAATAGGGGGGCTTTAACTAAGAGAAGCATCTTGGACAAGATGGATGAGAGAACTCTTCCTACAGGAATTGGTTTACAATTCATGAATTTAACAGTTCCTTCTGTTTCCGTTGCGCTATACATACAACTGATATGAACATATTTCTCCCAACACTGATCTGTGTAGAGTTAGGTTCAGTTCTATACTGAATACTATATCTGGACCTGCAATTTGTTGCCTCCTAGCAAAAATTGGTAAAGGCGCATTAACAATGCATTGATCAACAACTACCATCACTTTTTAAAGAGATTGTACAAATGTTATTTTATAAATTCAAATACATTTATTGATCAACAAAATAATACACCAGAGATTAGTAAGGGCATACATAACAATTCATTCAGAGCTTTGACTTTAATAAAGAAATAATAAACTAAACATTGTATGCACTACTCAAAGGTTTTGACGACACAGATGTTGGGATCCTTCATAAACTGCGGGTGCTTGTGGGTCACCGACATGAAACCTGAAAATTAAAAACAAAATCGACAGAATTATGGTGAAATATGGATCAACAGTGAAATATCTTGAAATCATAGACTGGGCCTTGCCATTTACTAAATGCATTTGCGCAGGGTGATTTAGATAGAAATGCTCAAGGAATCTTCGGAATCGATTGGGACAACCATAAATCAATACAACTATAATTGTTAAGTGGCATTACGGTTATCTTTAACATTTTGGTTAAATGGTTGTCTGCTGTATTTAAACCAGGATTCCCTCAAAAAAATGATGGTTCAAATGAAGACTCACCCATTGCGTGGCATTTTTTGACAGCTTTGGCCACATCCCTCTGTTTCTTTCCACATAAGCCTGTAAAAACACAGGACATCAACCACATGAACCAGATAAGCTATCGTTGCATCCACCCAATTGGCATACATTTTATTTATACATCTTTCCTGACCTGTTAAGTGTCGGCCGTAGATTCTACCCGTGTGTGGGGATATAAACTGGGAAAGCAACTGCAAAAGACAGGGTCATAAGTAAACCGATGTGGCTTTATAAAGGGACTTTAAAGCATTCAAATCAACAAATTGTATGCGTGTGGACACAATCACTCAGTGTTATATAGTCAGAGATGGTCATCATTTGAGGTCTTTGACTTTCTCAGTCATGACTGATGTTGATCAGGTAAAGAAAAAGTGTGTTAGTCCTACAAAAGGTGACTAATACATTTACTTTTTTCCCCCTGTATAACAACACATGGAAAAATGGAAATCTTGTTCAAATACTCATGGACTCTGAAGGTAGAGAGGAAGGTCAACCAGCGGTTATGCTAGCCTGACCATTCAATTGTACATATATATTCCTGAAGACAGTTGGTTTCAGATGAGCATCAGTACCATAACATACCTGTACATTCTTGTAATCCACGGTGATGTTGCAGAGAATACACCCCTTCTGGGGTTCCTTGAAAGGGTTTTCCATCTGTAAAGGCTTATGGATGGTGAGACAAAGTGGTTAGACATATTTGATATAAATAAAACTATTTCCATGCTATTTTCATTACCAATCAGTATTTTATAAAAGGCATACCAGGTCGTCCTTTTTTTGGGTTACATTTGCGACAGTTGATGAACTTCTTAGTCCTGAAATGGAGACACTTGTTCATACAATAGCACATACAGCAGATTAACAGTTAGGAATGTTAAAAGCCAACTGAGAGTCTTGGACTTTTTATTATTGTAATACCATAATTAAGACAAGGCCTAACTTTATTCATAATGTTGTTCTTGTCTTCACGCATGTTGTTATGTCTTAGAATTGAATGACATTAGTAACACCTAGCATTAGCGTCACACTCAGTGAACTCAACGTATGATCTTTACTCTGCTCGTCACTTCACAGTCAACCTTATCAGATTATCGTCAACATAATTAGGTATCTTACTTGTTGCTCCACGCTGCATAAAAAGGTGCCTAAATGTTTGAATTCCTCTAAAAGCAAACATGTTGACCTGACAGCGAACATGCATGGGTATACTGTGCCGGATGTTATCTGACGTCAGTTCCGGTGCAAACCCGTCCCATTCGAAACTGGATAATAGTAAAACGTTTGCTTGAGTTTTTTTCTTCTTTTAAGCTGTTGCGTTATTTAAGAAAATGTAGTCATTTTTCAGAATTGTTACGTTTAATTAATTTATCAATTAAAAAAGGTGGTCTCAAGAAAAGTGTCAACGGAAGTGACGTATGAAGGTATCCCTGCTCTTGAGTTAGCTTTTCAAATGTTACAGAATCAGATGGAAATTATTTACGAGTCTTTATGTCTAACCGTTAAATATGCTGCTAATTTGTATAATTTAAAAGACTTAAAAGACTGTGACCATTACAGGTGTCTGAACAGAGCTTTTTATTGATCCTAACTGGTTGTAGTTACGGTTAGCGTTGTAAACTAACCCATCTAGCCATCAAACTGTCCTTTATAGTCATGTTTGGATATAGCATTGAAGAAGTGAATTGTGGATGTCTAAACAAAGCTACATTCAGCCCACTGGAGAGTCGTCCTCTTTGAAAAGCATTATTTGTATATGTTGGAAGCTGAATCTATTGAAGATGTTCTTCTCTGATGGATAGTTTCTGTATCAAGGCATTAACAATGAATGCTGAGCAACAAGAACTAAAAGTCAAAAGGGTGTCGACAAGGAAGAGGCCAAGAGACAGTCTTAGAAGCCATCTGACACCTGCCAGGAAAAAGGGAACTGGTACAGACAAGGGGATACTAAACGGCTTAATGGCTGATCAAAATCCCACTGAGGTAAGATAAGCAAGATAACAATTTGTCATGTATTTCCCTTTCTTATTTTATTAATACTTTCCATTTAATAACTCTTTAATTTTCTCGTCAGTATTGCAGTGACAATGAAGACTTGTTTGGAGATTATGACAGTATTTTGGGTGACAGCTCTCTCATGGCTAAACTTGACTGCGTAGAACAAATAGCAAGAAAACAAGACCCTCAAGAGGCTGTGGACAGCAAACAAGTGGACCAGCCACAGAGAGGATTCACAGAGCTGCGTTCTCTGAAAAACACCTGTTTACAGAGGCCCAGTGATGACCATCTCAATGACTCCATCCTAGACGTCTTCAAAGACGAGTCCTTTGAGGACCTACCAGCAGCCCCACAGCTTGACCTTGACGAAGATGTTCTTGAAAATTTGAAGACGAGCGGAATTTTACAAGAAGACAAAACATCTACACCTTTGAGGATCAAGGAGAGGACCAGTGAAGACAGAACTAAGATGGGGGGTAAAAATACTACAGAAGGACAAACTTCTGCTGGTTTTTCTAAAGCCAGGCGCAGTATGACGGATCACCTGAAGAGGGCAATGTTGAGTAACGCCGGGGCCCCCTCCACTGTCTCACGTACCAAGGTGCTGAAGGAGGCTGTGGTCTCTGAGGAAATCAACGTTGCCATGCAGGCCATGGAAACGGTATCCACGGTGACGACGGACCTCGGACCCTTCTTTGGGCTTCCAACCAAAGTGAAGGAACTGATATACAAACTGCGAGGAATAAACGACTTATATGGTGATTTAATGTGACACGTTTTTTTTAAATTTAAACTCAACATTCAAATGTTTTTTTTAAGTGGAAAAAAATCAGTGAAAGATGGTCATTTTTTTAATAATGTTTTTTCCACATTTCAGACTGGCAGAAGACATGTCTGAACCTTGACTGTGTTCGTGAGAGAAGGAACCTGATCTACTCTCTCCCAACCAGCGGAGGGAAGACTCTTGTTGCTGAGATTCTCATCCTAAAGGAGCTGCTGTGCAGGAAGAAGGACTGCCTGTTCATTCTACCCTACATATCACTTGTTCAAGAGAAGGTAAAAGGCCCCTTTTGGGGAAATAACTGTAGTGCTGTAGTGACCTACAGTACTTTTTAAATACATTTCCTTAATGACCGCCTTGAGCCTCTTGCTCAAGGATGCCTAGGTAGACTGCAGATATTGGGTTTAAACTCACAACTGTCCGGGCTGAGATTCAAACCCTTACCACTGGAACAGTGGTTCCCATCCTTTCTGGGCTCGTTTTAACTCCCAACACCACAGCAGACTAAGTGTTCCACTTCCAAGTACATCATTAAGCAGTATGTTTGTATATATTAGGCCTTTAGTAGACCTTTCAGACCGTTTCATGTATATTGTAAACACAAATACCATCAAATATCTTTAAAAAGTAAATCTCATGCGACACAATTTGCATATCAGGCGACCCCAAGAGGTGTGTCAACCCTTCAGACTATCGTAGACTATACTGCCTCTGCATACATAAACGTATATTTATTTCCTCCCTTACTTTATGCAGGTGCGTGGGTTAGCAGGCTTCGGTCTGGAGCTGGACTTCATGGTGGAGGAGTACGCTGGCAGCAAGGGAAGGTTCCCCCCGGTGAAGCGGAGGAACAAGAATTCTCTGTACATCGCTACCATAGAGAAGGGCCACAGCCTGGTCAACTCTCTGATAGAGAACGGCAGGCTGGAGAACCTGGGCCTGGTGGTCGTAGATGAGGTGGGTGGCGTTTTAAGGCACTCCTCACACTTTAAGGCAGCTAGTGGATTTGATATATTACAGCCAATAATGTTTACATGTAGCGTCTGAGTTTGCATTGCATTTCAGTACGAGGTTTAAAACATTGGTGATTTAATTCATTGTTTATTTATTACTGCCAATGATGTTTACGTTAACATTCTGCGTTCGCGTTTTGTTTCTACTTTTCATGTCATATGGTATAGATAGATATGTTATTTGTAGTTATTTTGCATATTGTTCTTTGCATACATACAAACAGTAAATCATTTTATTGTCCAGTACTTCTCCTATTTTATCTTATCTTACTGCATTTTGTTTGCAGCTTCACATGCTGGGAGATGGCAGCAGAGGTGCTATCATTGAGATGACCCTGGCTAAAGTCTTATACATGAGCAGTAAGTGACCTGTGAAACAAATGTCCTTTGGTATAGTTCTTAGTGGCTTTTGTGAAAGGTTAATGGAACTAAATTACTCTTTTTCATTATTGTTTCTGTTTTAATGTTCTCTCATTCCAGAACAAACCCAGATTATTGGGATGAGCGCCACCCTGGGGAATATTAAAGATATTCAGAAGTTTTTGAGAGCTGAGAATTACACCAATGACTTCAGGCCTGTATGTCATTTTAGTCTTAGCTTTCAAACTTACTAAAGGTGTGACAACTGCTGACTTGAGTAAAAAAGAAAAGACAGCTATAGGGCCTAACTATGTTTAATATTTATACTATAATAATCAAATACACAATTAATTATAATAACATAATAAGCTGTACAAAATATTAATGACTTTTACACCAGGAGCGACTGCAGCACTGTCATTTTCTGTCACATTTGTCTCTTTTACTGAGGAATTCTACGGACAGTTTGTTGTTATTTTTTTCCATTCACGATCAGTTGAGCTGCAGAGGAATCAAGATCCTCATGCTTTTATTTAATTGTCAATTCTCACTCTTTCCATAAAATATGGAGTGTAGACCTTATAATATAATAGTCAGTTTGGTGTTGTGATGCTCTCTGATGTCCACAGGTCCAGCTGAGTGAGTATGTTAAGCTGAGCCACACCATCTACGAGGTGGCCCCCAAAGAAGAAGACTGTTTTAAGTTCTCCCGTCTTCTTAACTTTAAGGTAATTACGACTCATTTAGTTGACCTTGTGTAGAACAGGTCACTGACTGTAGTTCCTCATGAGCACACTGTATTTTCTGCATCTGTCAATTCTTCCCCCATTGGCTTAGATTTCTGGTTCCGGACATAACACAGACAACCCGGATCACAAGACTACTTGGTCTCCATCAGGCCGTAATAGCATGGGACATTGGCGTCAAGTCTTTTCAGACTGTGTGTTTTGTCAAAAAACTGTTCCCTAACATAATAATCGAAAGGTTGATCATTGGAATGGGCAGCTGTTGCGTTCTGTGTACTAAAATCTGTCTGTTTTTTACGGACATGCAAACACCTTCAGTTTAACTGCCAAAGTTAAGGCTGAATGTAATATACCTTTCAACACCACCTCTCTTTCTTTTGCTGGCATGACCCATCAGTCAATCAGGTCACTATATCAGCGATGTAAGTGGCTTGCTTGAGGATGGCACAATCCAAGGAGTGTTTTTAATTAATCTTAATATGCAAAGCTCTTTAGAAACACTGAGAGATATTCAAAGCTCCACTGAGTACCTTTTCACTGCACGTTTTTGCTTTTGTTCAAACAAATGCAAGCTACAAAATGTTTATAGAATATTAGTAATCCATCCGTAAATGGATCGATCCAGGGATGGATCATGCTCTCAGATTAAATTTGAACTGTGCTCTGAAAATAGAATAGGTTGCTGTGATGTCAAAAATAATTTTCAATACAGAGGAACACCTATTTAGTGTTTTGTTTTATTAGTTACATATCACATTAAAAATTATGGTAAATGTTACCTTTCTTGAAGGCATTGTTGCTACTCTTGTCACTCTTAGTGGACAATGTCACCCTCACACCAAAGAGCCAATACTCTGGTGCTGCTATAGGCTAACTCAAGCAAGGAGAGGCTGCTATAGGCTAACTCAAGCCAGTAGAGGCTGCTATAGGCTAACTCAAGCCATTAGAGGCTGCTATAGGTTAACTCAAGCCAGGAGAGGCTGCTATAAGCTAACTCAAGCCAGGAGAGGCTGCTATAGGCTAACTCAAGCCATTAGAGGCTGCTATAGGCTACTCTGACCAGGAGATGCTGCTAGTGTGCCTCTTAATGGTTTTGAATTGATTAATTTAATAAGGTGTGTGTGTGTGTGATTCCTCAGTATTCCAGCAGCATGCAGAAGATGGACCCAGACCACATCATCGCCTTGGTAACGGAGGTCATTCCCGCCTACTCCTGCCTCGTCTTCTGTCCCACCCAGAAGAACTGTGAAAATGTAGCGGGAATGATCTGCAAGTATCTGAAAGAGTAAGTTAAAGGTGCTGTAGCTAAGGTTCAAGAGATATTATTTGAGTGTAATTTGTTAGAAATTAAGATGAAGAATTTAAATCCATGATTGGTTCAGAGAATTCATCTTGCTTGTCAATCACAGGTGTGGGAAACGCAGCAATTCTCAATGGCGGAGAAACTGATGGAGGGGATGTTTTTTGGTTGTTTAGTTTCAAAATGATGCCCGCTTTCGCTTTTTTCTGCTTTCTCTCTTAACAACTCTCAAGTCTACAGCACCTTTAAGTGAAATTAAGCTGAAAGTGAAACTGAAGTGAAGATCAGAACAGTATGTTATATACAATATTTAAATATAATCTATTTCTGTGTGTGCATGTTCCTTGGTTGCTCATGTGAATAGAGTGTGCTCTACATTCAGAGGCTAGTTGAACATTGCAATATTGCATAAAATAGTATTTTACATCTTGAATGTCTATAGAATAAATAACTACAAAGGATCAGGCTGCTCCACAGCTTAAACATTGCTCCTCTCGTTTGTAACTTTAAGTCCTGTTCCTACGCATAGCTTTTTTGTCTTCATATGAAACATTGTCCATCAAATCTCATTCAGATTTGATGTTCTACTTGTCAAACTTTCTCTGTGACAAACTTTAAACTGAAACGATTGCAAACAAATACTAATAACACATTTGACTTTCAGTTTTATTTTTTGTACATTCAACGTTATGAGTGAAATGTTAGTAGGTAAAGTAACATTTGACTCCCAGGGAGTTCCTGGTGCTGAAGGAGAAGGAGAAAGGCGTCCTGCTGCGAGAGCTCAAGGCCAGCGGGAACGGCATGGTGTGTCCCGTGCTGAGGAAGGTCGTCCCCTACGGCCTTGCCTACCACCACAGCGGGCTGACCAGTGCCGAGCGGAGGCTGGTGGAGGAAGCCTACTCCAGCGGGGTGCTCTGTCTGCTGGCCTGCACCTCCACCCTGGCCGCCGGGATCAACCTGCCCGCCCGCAGGTGTCGGGAGGGGGGGGGATTCAATGTGAATTATGATGTCATTATTGGGATCTTTTTCTTTTTTTTTTCATAGTGAAAACAAAACAAAAACAATTCTTAAAACATGACAAAACATAAATGAATGGATGTTTATCATTATGAATTCAAGTTTTGGAGAAAAAAAAGCAGACCAGAAAATATGAATTCAATATTTCATTTTCTTTATCGTCGTGAATTCATAAAACGTCAATGAATTATGCATTTTTGTTTCCATTGATTCGTTGAGTTAACAGTATATAACTGTACAGTTTAGCAGAACCCACATGAAGTCCTTGTCACCTGCTTGTTCATGTGTGCTGTTCACCCCATCAGAGTGATCGTGCGGTCGCCCTACATGGCGGCAGACTTCCTCAAGAGGAGCCAGTACAAGCAGATGGTGGGCCGGGCTGGGCGGGCAGGGATCGACAGCATGGGAGAGAGCATCCTCATCATACAGGACAAGGACACCACCATGGTGACTATACCTCTAGCGTTTCTGGGGGCTAACGGAACAACCGCTCTATTCAACACTTATTTCGAATTGGCTATTGAATTGAAAATGGTGACGTAGCAAAAGCCCATAATCTGATGGCCGTATCTCAAGTGGTAGCTGTCAATGGTTTTGGTCACCGCACGCACGCACGCACACACGCACGCACACACACACACACACACACACACACACACACACACACACACACACACACACACAC
>JAOPJO010000118.1:5658270-5669377 GCA_027123675.1 Molva macrophthalma | reverse complement strand
GTGAACGTGTGCACTCTCATGATGTTAAGGGGCCCCCAACACATTTAGTGATGTGTGCACTCTCTTTATGTTAAGGGGCCCCTTAACATTAAGTGAACGTGTGCACTCTCATGATGTTAAGGGGCCCCCAACACATTTAGTGATGTGTGCACTCTCTTTATGTTAAGGGACCCCTTAACATTAAGTGAATGTGTGCACTCTCATGATGTTAAGGGGCCCCCCAACACATTTAGTGATGTGTGCACTCTCTTTATGTTAAGGGGCCCCATAACATTAAGTGAACGTGTGCAATCTCATGGTGTTAAGGGGCCTCTTTTTTATCAGCAGCCCAGGGTATTTATTCAGTCATTACAAGCATTTCCAAATCAACCCTATATTGACATTACAAGTGGGATTGTGTGATGAAACAGCCTTTCATTTGAGCACGGCTAGGTGTGCTGTCATGCTCATTTGATCAAGTTCTAATGGTCTAGTTGACCAATCAGGTTGCTCCGTCAGAACAACCTGTGGACGGATTGGATTAAAAAAAACAGCTTGTAATGGCATCACACCTGGTGGTAAAATAGGGGCCCTTTTAATGCAATAAGTCAATGTAATGTATTGAACACCGTCTCCATATGGCTGTGCGTATTTGCGTGTTACAGTACAGGGCGAAGCAGCTGTTTAACGCAGGCTACAAGACACTGGCTCACCTGGCCAATGCTGACCCCACCGTCCTCTCCAACACCGTGGAGAACCTGAACAAGAAGCAGGCCAACATGATGGTGGCCTCCGCTAAAGTAAGCACTGGTAGAGCAAGGCATTAACACGAGCCAGGGTTAGGGGTTCCGTTCCCACTGGGGCCACTCATGCTAAGAATGGACGCACTCACGGTGATGTAAGACTCTGTGGATAAAAGTGCTTCCACCAAGTGGCAGATATTATATTATATCTGCTTTCATTATTGTATTGATCTATTGTTATTATTTATTATATAATGTGTATATCAATACCCTGCTTTTGGAAGCATTTCCGGTATTCAAATCCAAGTTCAATGAAGAAATGTATGGTAGGTGGGGCAGATAGGTGACTCAACCCACTAACCATGTTAACAAAATGCCTTTGTCACGACCGCAGGTTCGATTCCCACCTGTGGTCTTCTGCTACATGCCATTCCATCTCTTTCCACCTACTTTCCTGTTTGTCTTCACTGTCTAGTCCATGAATATTAAATATGTATATTTAATAAAATGATAATATTTGGATAAGTGGTTTTCTGAAATACTATCGTGATGTTTTGCAGATGCTGTTGAACGACAAGGCTTCGGCTCTACAGGAAGAGGTGGACGAGCTGTTGATGCTACCTCTGGATTTGCCCATGGCATGACACCAAATACGTCGACCACATTTATTTATGTTTTAAATGTTTATAAGAATAATGAACACAACCATTGGAATGTGTTTTCCTATTTATGTCAAATAATCGTTTTTTTGCCACTTGAAAGAAACATCTGATTAAAATAACAATGGAGAGAAGTCTATTCTGTTGTTTTATCTATTATCTATTAAAACAATTACATTTTGTTTTCTGAAAATAAATAGAAATAGAAAAAGGGGGACATAAAAACGCACGTAGTTCAGGATATGAATGTGCTGTAATTCTAGCAGGATGTATAGATTGTATTCGTAAACTAACTATGTGGGTGTGAAGAGTTTAGATGCGGTCATTGTGCATCCGATTCTTGTCACGTACCTCTGTTAGACTGAGTGAGCAACACCTGCATCTATAGCTATAACTGTCTATAACTGTCAATGTTGTATCTATACGTCCTAGTTCCATGTAGTCTTTTTTTTATTTTGGCGAGCTCATGGGGCCAACACATGTAAAACACGCCCATGCACAACAATCAAGTCGTCCTGCCCCGCCCTCAGATCCACGCTGCTGCACTATCCCTGTGGTCCAGGAAGTTGCTGGAATTCAACGATCTATTTTGATGTTTCAGAGATTGAGTCATGATATCGGTTGTGATACTGGTTGTAAGTATACAGGTATTGCCCGCGCAAGGGTTCCACGCTGTAGTAGATAACGATGACATTGCGGTCGGCACGCATTCCCTGGAGGTTAATTTGAGCGTGGATCTGTCGCGAGTTGTCAGGGAGGTGGACGAGCGCTTTCTATCCGTGGCTATCGATGCCAGTCTTGTGGCCGAGGAAAAGTTCATGTACATGCTAGGGTAAGCTTTCGCTTTCCTCCCCCTTTCGAATAAATCAGTAACGAAAACATTGAATTGTGTATGCTAAGATTTTTTTCTGAGGCTGAAGTTCCCGTTGGCTAATTATCATTCAATTTTAATTCCAGACCTGAATGATAACATACGATATAGCGCCATCTACATGCTCTGTATTTCAAACAACTGGACCGCATGTCCATGTCTTCGTTGATTACATCAATTCGTTCTGGTCCTTTTCAATGCACCCTCTGTCTTCTAAAGACCTGGAATATTTAGCCGCCGTTTCTGTTTTTTTTTTAAGTCATGCTCAGAAAACCAGATGCACAGCACTCTTAAGGATTAAATCTCATTCACGTTCTTGCTTTTTTTTTTTTTTAATGTCAAGGTCCCCAAAACTCAGGACGCTGGCCAAAGCGTTATCACCGTCCTATCTGAGATTTGGAGGGACCAGGCAAGATTTCATGGTGTTCAACCCAGAGAAGTTCTTCACGCAGTCCCATGGTTATGATCAACAGAAACCCGGTTTGAGGGCAGGTGAGTTATCACACACAACACTGTTTTAAACTCCAAAATAACCTGGGGTCTCTCATTCTGGCTCTGCTGTCTATTGCTTTCTATCTAAAGCAATGCAATTTAATTGATCTGTTGCAAAATAAATAACTATCTTACTACTTATGCTTTGCTGACACAGAAGTGCACATTGCTGGATTATGACTTTGATTCCCATTCTTTGTATATGACCAGAAGATAGTTGTGAGAAAATGGAGTTGCCTCCGCTGCTGGAGGAGAGGTTGAAGAAGCAGTGGACTCAACATCAAGTCCTACTCCAAAAAGAGGATCTGCAGATGAAGTACAGACGTGTAAAGTTCACAGGTAGGATATCAGAAGGAAGAGTTATGTGTGTCTAAAAAATTAAACCTATCCATCTAGGGATTCTTTCTCTTGAAACTGTCTGTGGAGAAAAAAAGTACAGAAACTCTTAGTTTAGATAAGTGGCTGAAAAAGTTAGTTAAAGTTGGCTATTAAAGTTAAACACCAGTATGGCTTTGATACAACTTTAACCAAACTGCCCATCCATCAATCTCTCTAGAGTACTCTGTGGACCTCCTGACCTCCTTTGCCAACTGCACTAAGATGGACCTAATCTTCGGTCTGAATGCCCTGCTTCGCACCTCGGACAACATCTGGAACAGCAGCAACGCCCGGTCCTTGATCAAGTATTGTGAGTCCAAGCAGTATCGCATCTCCTGGGAGCTGGGCAACGGTAAGACCAAAAAAAACCCTCAATGTTTTACTGAAGGACAGGCCACCTCTCTTGGTTCATCCTTATGCGATCTTAATTAGCCATTACAAGTCACGAAATGTTCACGTTTGTGACATCACAAGTGGGAGCGTCCACCTAGATATATGATGCATAGATCAGCAATGGGTCGATTTTGAAATGGCTTGTCATGGTTAATCGACATCACGCCTTATGGTTAATTATGTTCCCTTAAACTTAACAATTGTACTTATCAGCAAAAAAAAAAAAAACTCCCCTGTTCCTCTTTCATGCATCATATGACCTCAGTTTCCCACGAGGATCCGACCAAGTCGCGCTTAAAACGTCTCACGGGACAAAAGACACCAGCTCCCAACCATGCGACTACCGTTGCGTTGACGGTACACCCACGCAAAGGACAATGAGCTATTGAGGTTGGGAAGCAAAAAAAGGTGAATATCGAAGGTCTAACCAAATTCGTCATTGCAGCTATAATAGATTGTTCTGTCCAACAAACCACATAGGCCTATATTATATGTTCTTTGAACGAATCAATCAAATTTGACAATAGGCTATAAATTAGTATAAGTGTGTGTCGTTTTGTCGGACGCACATCGCCATACGCACACACGAGTGGAGTCCTAACTACTCGATCCCTTATTATTCTTTCGTTTGTGTCATTACAATTCCAGTATTGTCCCTCAAACGAATATGGCCCTCAAATTTTACAACATAGCCTATAAAACTAACTAAATGTGTGTGTTCTTGTGCTGGATAAGATCACATGCCCAGAGTAGAGTTCTCAACTGGGTGATTTGTTATTATTAGTTCTTTCATATAATCAATTATAAAATAATAATACCATTGTTGGCATTGTTGTTATTTTCTAACATCGCCTGACAGACATAATAATAACTTTGATGCAGGGTACTGGGCATTTTACTCAACTTGGTAGGTTTAATTGTAGAGATTTGTGATTTGACACCTTTTTTTTTTTTTCAAACATGGGATGTCTAATGTTTGGCTCTCATTGATCAATCTTCCTGTTTCCATCCTAATGTCCATCGGGTCTGGTGCGCTGTTCTGCGGCCTTCGCAGACTCTACCCTTCCATGCGTCTACCTTCGACGCACTGGTAGTCGCGCTCTCACGTGTTTTAGCCCTGGCACAGTCGTGTGACAAAACCTCCACAAGCTTATTTATTTCAGTTCCTTGTTTTGCAAGTAATCTCGCCCTGAAGTCTACTTGTAGGTGTCCTTGAGCAAGTTGCCCTAACCCCTACCTGTTCCTTAATGACATGTCTCTGTACTGTCAAACCCCTAGCCTCTCCTTAATGACCGGTCTCTGTATTGTCTAACCCCTAGCCGCTCCTTAATGACCGGTCTCTGTATTGTCTAACCCCTAGCCGCTCCTTAATGACCTGTCTCTGTACTGTCTAACTCACACCTGTTCCTTAATGACCTGTCTCTGTACTGTCTAACTCATACCTGCTCCTTCATGAGCAGGCATGTGCAGGTCTCTGTACTGTCTAACCCCTACCTGCTTCTTAATGACCTGTATCTTAACAAAAGTACCTTGGGATTATTGCGTCTGGCCTTCTGCTTAATTACTAAATAGTAGTGAATAGTGACCCTCACTATGGTTGGTTGATGCTTTGTTGACACCAGAACCACTGGTGTGTGAATACATTTGTTACACAGTAAATGTGAGAGGTTTAGAAATGCAAATTATTCATGTATTATTTCCCAACAGAACCCAACAGCTACGAGAAGAAGGCCGGTATCCGGGTAGACGGGTCCCAGCTGGGGGAGGACTTTGTTCATCTCAGAGAAATATTACAAGAATCCAAGTTGTACCACAACACGGGACTGTATGGCCCAGATATCAGCCAACCGCGTGACCACCGGAAAGACCTGCTGCATGGGTGAGAGACAGAAAGAGGGAGAGCTTCTTTAATAAGTTAAACCCTTTCTAATGGTACTGGTGCCTAAACCCATTCAAGCTTAACCTGTTTCCTTGTTGTGATTTTGACACACCGGGTGAACTCCCAGTACAACAGTACAACGCAAATAGAGACTTGAATTTTAATCTCTGAAATGACAGTTTTATCATGGATCACCTGCACCTGTTTTAGTCACCTGCCTTAGTCGAATTAATACATAAATCACTAGTTCATCACTAGTCATTGTTTCTATGTCTATGAGTACTAGACTAGTAGAACAATGTTATTCCAGTTTGGTTTGGGATATCAATTAACATATCTGTTTAATCGTACTAAAGTTTTACTTACTGTGATTCTGATGACAGTACTATAGTACTGAATGTCCAACTTTCCACTGTGTTTTTTTATTTCCTAGGTTTTTAAGTACTGGCTCACGGGTGATTAATGCATGCACGTGGCACCAGTAAGTTCTCTTTCACCCCAAATCCTGAGTGTTTGCCCAATATATCTTAATGTTTACTTTTAAGCATATAGTACATTATACTATAGTCATGCTTTATGTTATTGTTATGTTATGTTTTGATTGATATGGGTATTGTTTTGTTTGGATATCTTCAGTCAATAGTTATAGGAGCAAAATAGTCCAGCGGTATGGGTGTTTGATTCTAAGCCGAAGGGTACTCGGTTTGATTCCCAATGTCCGGAGTAAACATGTAGGCATCCTTGAGCAAGATGCCCTAATGACATGTATCTGAAGTCGCTGCAAGTCGCTTGCAATGGCTATAATGGTTGTAAATCAACAAAGTTATTTTTGTTATTGGCATTTTCTATTCTTTCTAGCTACTATGTGAATGGAAGAGAGGCAACAATAGCTGACTTCATCAGCCCAGAGGTTTTGGACTCTCTAGGGGTTAAGATCAGCGAAGTTCTGGAGGTAATTTAAACACTGAATCTATATATAACGTAGAGCATTAAAATGGGGTTTGTTTTATTATTGTATAATATAGGATTTTGACATCAATGCGAGCCCCGCAAAAGTCAACTTTCTGTTGTCATTGTTGATGGACAATAAAGTCTAATATTATCATAATGTTTATTGTTTTTATTAAACTATAATTATTGTATAATTGTATAGATCATTTTTATATATAAATAAATAAATAAATATATAGATATGTTATTATTATTATTACCAGTAATATTAGTATTATTATTTTGACCATGGTTCTGACCCTGCAGAGCGTCCAGCTGGTGTCCCCGGGCATGAGGAGCTGGCTGGGGGAGAGCAGCTCTGCGTACGGGGGGGGAGCGGAGGGGCTGTCAGACGCCTTCGTAGCCGGATTCATGTGAGTGTTGAGACCTGATTGGTTGTCCCACCAGGGTTTATTTGGGTGGATAGACCTGATTGGTTGTCCCACCAGGGGTTCATGTGAGTGGAGAGACCTGATTAGTTGTCCCAATGGGGGTTCATGTGAGTGGGAAGACCTGATTGGATGTTCCCATAGCTGAGGCTTGTGTCAGTGGAGAGACCTGATTGGTTGTCCCACCGGGGGTTCATATGAGTGCAGAGACCTGATTGGTTGTCCCATGGCTGAGGTTTGTGTGAGTGAAGAGACCTGAGCTGTTGTCCCTACGGGGGTTTATGTAAGTGAAAAGACCTGGTTGATTGTTCCCATGGATGAGGTTTGTGTGAGTGGAGAGACATGATTGGTAGTACCATGGCTCAGGTTTGTGTTAGTGAATAGGCTAGATTGGTTGTCCTGTGGCTGAGGTTCTTATGAGTCCAGAGACCTGATTGGTTGACCCATGTACGGTCTGTGTGAGTGGAGAGACCCGATTGGTTGTTGTCCCATGTGGCTGAGGTTGATGCCCAGGGCTCATGCGTATTAATGAATGTATTAATGAAGGGCATGATGATGAGCAGCTTTTTGCTCATCAAAGAAACGTCACATCCCTCTCTAGTCATAAACTAGAGAGGGCACAAACAATTATAATAATACCAATAAATAATATACTAAATCCAGATCAAAAGGTTTTTAACTCAAACTAATCCTCAAATTGTATTTCACATTCATGCGAGTAGTTTATCTCCCGTTAACACAGCTCTATTTTGAGATGCATATGCTTATGAGCATATGAGTTTAAAGGGCTTGGTGTACAGCCCTGTTGATACCCGTGATGAGGAACGGATGGAAGCCCAAGGTCGGGTCACATGGGAGACAGGCTTCTCCATAGAAGAGATGGGCTGTGGGGACATATGTTCTTGGTCATTAGATTAACTCATCACCCTGGACCGCCTGGTCTCATGACAACAAGGGGAACTAGGCAGAGTTCTGGAGATGTACTGTATGTTTTCTGCGTAGTTAGAGTGGGAAAAGTCTATAGTCTGCTAAAAAGTTATTGCGTTGTATCTACAATCTTTTTTTCATTAATGTTCCGAATAAATGGGTTTACAAAACGTTTAAAAACTACTGTAACACCCTTTTGGCCTTTGTACTGAAAGGATTTTCCCCAAACTTTCAAACAGCATTTAAATGGCGTAATAAAATGGACATACACTAATTGTATCGATCTTAAACGGAAAAAAAATAACATTTGATATTAAATAAGCAGAAATAAAAGTGAGCATGGTTTTATAGATTGTGTATGGTGTATGCGTGCGTGTGTGTTTGTATACAACACTATATATTAAATCATCTATGCATGCAGGTGGCTGGATAAGTTGGGACTTGCTGCTAAGATGGGCCTGGACGTTGTCATCAGACAGGTGTTAATCGGTTCTGGAACGTACCACCTGGTCGACGACAACCTGGATCCCCTTCCTGTAAGTAGAGTCCATGTTCCGTTCTTTCATTTTATATGTAGTCTTTTAAGAAGCCTATTTCTAAAAGTGTGTCTTATTCCAATATTAAAATCATTATTTGTGTCCGCTCTCCAGGACTATTGGCTGTCGCTTCTCTACAAAAGACTTGTTGGACCTGAGGTTTTGGTGCTTAACACACTTCCTGTTGCTGGCCTCCAAAACCAGAGGAAGAAAGTGCGGGTTTATCTGCATTGTGCTAACAGAAACAGGTAAAGAAGTCAAACACAAGTCAATTGTACAAATTTATTCATTAGACTTTTATCATATTTAAACTAATGTATACATTTTTTGTAATACTTGCATTTAATGTCTAACCCTCCTCACATCTCTCACCCTCTTTCTGCTACTGCTGCGTATGTTTTTAGTGTGATATATTGTATTGATATATATTTAATTTTTTACTCTTGTAATTATGTTTTTTTTTTAACGTATCGTTATCATGTATTTTTCTGATTTTGCTCTCAACAGAGGCTATAGTAAAGGCGCGATCACACTGATGGCCATGAATCTGGGTGCTAGACCATCAAGGGTGACTCTGCCTGCCCAGCCATCCCTCGGCACAGTGGAGGCCTTTATCCTGCAGTCTGACCAGCCAGACGAGGCGGGACTCTACTCTAGGTACCCCACCCCCCACCTTCCCATCCCTGCGTTACTACTTAAGAATCTGAGCAGAATCTGGATCAGCTTTATTGGCCTAGCCGTATGCTTTTAAACGTGCAACAAGGGATTGGACTCTGGTTTTCTGGTCTCGGGTGCTCTTCAATGTGTAGAACATAAGTAATGATAAAAAGGAAAACATTATCACAATAAGTCAAGCTCCTTTTTCGTTATATATCCCTTAATCGCAGGCTTGACAGACACACATTACATGCCCTAACCCTAAGTAAAAATTGTTATCCCCCCTTCCAATGACCATATGTGGCAATCGGATGATGCATAACGGTAGCAAAAAAACAGGCGATCTGAGCTCAAGATGCCTTGCTTGATGATGTACAGCATTTATTTCAGCCAGTAGAATGTGTCAAATTCTCATCTGTCCGATGCCCAGGCCCTTGCGTAACGGAAGCTTGCAATTTTCTTCATCTCCACAAACGCACACACATTCATGACACATACACACACACTTCTCACCCACATCCTGTGATAATTGACTATGCTCTGCAGATGTCAGCCAGAGGAACAGAGGGCATCACAATATGTCAGCATTTTTAAACGTCATCATAAAATCGACCTTTTTAGTTTAGCTTTCTTCTAATCAAGTCGTGTCTTTTCTCAAATCTACCTCTCAAATATATGTCTCTGATTCGGATTTTGTGTTGTTATTTTAAACTGTCTTGTATTGCAGTTTTGCACGAAAAGCGCTATACAAATAAAGATTGGTTGATTGCTGTGATTGACAGGTCTGTGACGCTCAATGAGAAACTGCTGCAGATGTTAGATGACCAAACTCTCCCCGAGCTGAAGGGTAACATTCTGCCCCCAGCGGACCATCTCTTACTTCCTGGATTCTCCTTGGCCTTCTTTGTCTTTACTGAGGCCCAAGCAGCAGCCTGTCAGTGACCTCTGCTGGACAAAGTAAGAAGTGCATCATTGAATATCACACTACTGGCGTTTTTCCACTCCACTATACTGTCCCGGCTCAGCGCGGTTCCACTCAGCACGGCAGCACAGCACGGCTAGGATTTGCTTTTCCATTACATATTTCTTTTTATATTATAGCCCACCGTAAAATCGGATTGATTCGTTTAAGAGACATTTCATATATTTAAATTGTTTCAGATGGACGGCGACACACACAATGATATCCGCGATGATGAATTCAGTTTGACTTTCAATATTCCCCCTTTTTTGCTTCCTAATCTTAATAGCTTATTAGCCGATTTATTTCAGATTAGTCCTGTTTACACATTAGACAATGTTTCATACATATTTCCCAGACTGCCACACGATTTCCTTGATATTAGGAATATCAATATCAGCGATCTAATGGTGTGAAATATTGTCCAATGTCCTTTAGACCAAGACTAATCTGAAAGAAATCTGTCCTATTTCAACAAGCTATTTTGTTTTGCAAGAGAATATCGTTAAACTAACATCACTGCGGTTTGCTTCTATTAACCTTTATTACCCTTTTTAATTAGGCTTATGTAGTTATAGGAACGAACGAATAATAAAGAATCAAGCGGTTGAGAACTCTAGCCATACTCTTCGTGCATGGCGATGTGTCTCATACACAAGAATGCACACTTTATTGCATAAAGGTCTATGTTCCAACAAATTGAGATATAACTTCTCGCTCCAAACAGCAATCAGGGCTGACGTCACCGCAGCCCACTTGGAGTTGGGGTCGGGCTCACATTGGCCTGACTGATTGGTTTATACTGGTAGTGGAAACACAAATCAGTGCGGTTCGGCACGGCCAAAAGTGCTAATGAAAAGGCCATACCACTGCTAGCACTGACACGCAAAACTGGATATTATTCGACGACGAATTGTTATTGTGTTGTTTTGTACCTTTTTTCCTAAAATGTCCAAAAATGTCTTATTTTGTTCCTATACTTAATGTTCAATCGGAAGTATTCAAATGTGAATTAATTTAATAAAATGTTTCCCATGGATTTCTGAGGTCATTCAATTCAATACCACAATGTAGTCAGAGGTGACCTGGATCGGAGCGGTGTAAAATGGATCCCCCCATTTATTCCCTCAATAGTAAATTGTCAATACAAACCATTTGATTTGATTTGTAGTAATTTGTGACATCACAGGTAGGGAGGGGACTGAGGAGTTCAACATAGCTCTAAATGGACCCTCCGGTCCATCTAGAGCTAT
>JAOPJO010000118.1:5612168-5624964 GCA_027123675.1 Molva macrophthalma | reverse complement strand
GTGTGTGTGTGTGTGTGTGTGTGTGTGTGTGTGTGTGTGTGTGTGTGTGTGTGTGTGTGTGTGTGTGTGTGTGCTTCAGGCTACGGTCATCATCAGTGTTAGATTAGCAAGCCTTGTCCACATATTGACCTATGACATGGGCAGGGCCAGTGAGTAACTGCTGTGTTTGAAGTCCACATAAAGATGATTGTTCAAACAACATGTTTCAACATCCTAGAACACACGTTATTGGACAGCCTTAGAGTCTGTTTTTCGTATTACTCGTGAGCGCGTTTGTATGAAAGGCACATGCACATCATTATGGAACAGGAAATGCGTGGGATTGTTATGGCCCATGTGTGCGTGTGTGTGTGCGTGTATGTATGTCTGCGTGCGTGCTAGCCTGGGTGAGTGTATGGTTATGTGTGTGTGTGTCCTTTGGTGACCATTAAATTCAATAGTACACAACACATGCCCTAATACATACATGCACAGGCTTACATACAGTATACATGCGATGTGTGTAACAGCAATGCATGTCAAATGAAAAATCTCAAATTATACAAGACAAAATATAATGAACTGGTTATCAAAATGAGTTATAAATACATTTTATTGCGATCCTAATGAACACAAGCGATGAGGAAAGAGATCTCTGATGCGTGTGCTTGTAAACTTGGGTAAGCATTTCATCAATTTCTCCATACAAGGTAACACAATGCAATCTGTTGCAAATCTACCCAATGAAACACATTCAGATGATAGAGAGAGAGAGAGAGAGAGAGAGAGAGAGAGAGAGCGAGAGAGAGAGAGACAGAGACAGAGACAGAGACAGAGAGTGAGTAAGTGAGAGAGAAATTATGAAAGAGTGAGAGAAGTGATGAAAGAGAGACAGACGAGGTGAGAGGAGTGTGGACTCATTTTAGGCTCAGCCCTTCTGAATTCAAAATAAATGACTCAATCCCGGATCATTTGATTAGGTTATTTTCCAATTTCAAACCTTTGATTTTTTTACCGTGCAATCCCATATTTCACAAGTCATATTGTGATTCATTCCGTCTTAATTTCCGGTCTATACACCACTCAATGTGGATGCCATAGCTATCTTTCACTCTGTGGGATAATTAAAACGGTAGTAATGTTTGTAAATTATATGATATGCCAACTTCTCAATTGTGGCTTGGTGAATTAACAAAAGTTGAAAAAACATAAGGCTTATAAAATACAAGTGAAATACCACGTAGGATGTCTTTATTGTGTTATAAAAACAAAATGAGAGTGTACTTTTACAAATCCGAATTTCATCTTGCATCTTTTTTTCTTATTTGAAATACATTTGGAGGATATTTGATGTGACCGTAGAGAGAGATGCTGCTTTTTCCTCTCGCAGGTTTGGAAATCTCACAGCGTGTTTTCAAAGCCTCATCGAATTTTTGACGGCCCATAAACTTGTTTAGATTCACTTACTCTTATCTTCTCGTTTCTCCTGCTTGAACAAACTGGAGCAACCATTACTGAGCATGGTTGGTGTGCAGAGGACATCGTAAACATGCTAGCTTAGACGCTGAACCCAATTATGACTTGAAACTGTGCCGATTCAAAAAAACAATGCATGGTTAAACCTAAAATGTTATTGCTGCTCTCGGTTTGCAGTCATGGCTACGGGCACATTTAGTTTAAGGTTTTACCCCACTTTTGAAACAGTTTCAAAATAAAACAAATAGAAGAAAATATGGTCAATAAATACATCATGTGTTTTGATTCAGAGTGACATCTGTGGTTAACTGCATTTTTTGTTAACGGCCCCTTTTTCACTGCAAACTAGATCCTTCCCAACCAAAACTAATGATTCTAAATCTGCAGGGTTGAACATTAAGGGACTTCAGTTCCCCACAAACTGCTTAGAAACTATTTCTACATCAATGTTTGTGGATATATATACTATAGTGATTTGGATTTAAAATCATTTGGGGGACTGATTTTATTCCCATCCTATTGTCCTCAACAAAGTTCATGGACATAGGTGTAGGCCTGTCATATCCACACACACACTCATATGCAAATCTGGCTTTGCCGTTGCCTTGGACACCGACTGTGTACTGTTAGGAGCCTGTTGATGATCAGATGTGGGCACAGATATAATGTCAATATATTTCCATTGGAACGCAATGCTACGGGGAGGAAAAATAAGGCACTGCATACCGTCACCAAGAAACACAGAAGTGGAAAACTGGTTGGATGTCGGAGACAGGGTTTCAGTTGAAATGAGTTTTGATGTACCCTAAAGTTTAGTCTGTTTGAATAGGCAGCATGCATTCTCTATGAAAGCATGCATGCAAACGCGCACTTGGTTTGCATCATGTTTTCAGTGCAGTAGGTAACCTACTGCATCATGATGACCTAGAGTGTGTGTGTGTGTGTGTGTGTGTGTGTGTGTGTGTGTGTGTGTGTGTGTGTGTGTGTGTGTGTCTGTTTATTTGTTTATTTGCTTATTTGCTTATTTAAAGGATCCCCATTATCTGATGCCATGGCAATCAGCTAATCTTCCTGGGGTCCACAGCTGACTGTACATACATAACACACTACATGCAAAAACTTCAATTGCATTAATATACATTAATTTACGTCAATATACAATAATAACATAATAAAATAAAAAATAAAAATAATAATAATATATAAATACATTCATGTTCAAACCGCTCAACACTGATCATACAATTAGGTAGAATATGAAGCAAAACACGAATATTACAAACTAGCCCAGTGTTATACCTCCTAAAGGTCTGTCTGTGCGTGTGTGCGTCTGTGTGTGTGTGTGTGTGTGTGTGTGTCTGCATGCTTGTGTGTGTCGGTTTGTGTGTGTTACCCATGGAAGCCAGGGAGGGGGGGCAGGGCCAGTACTCGGTCTCTATCTTGGAGGGCAGGCTGGGGTCGGGCCGCTGGGCCGCCGGGAACTGAGAGGACTGAATGATGCTCCCCTCACCATGCTTAGCCCCTTCTGAAGAGAGAGAAGGGGCAAGAGACACTGGGTTACAGCTAGAGAGAAGGGGCGAGAGACACTGGGTTACAGCTAGAGAGAGATGGGGCGAGAGAGACACTGGGTTACAGCTAGAGAAAGAGGGGGAAAGAGAAACTGGGTTATATCCAGGGCGAGAGGGAGAGAAACACTTATAGCTAGAGAGAAGGGGCAAGAGACACTGGGTTATAGCTAGAGAGAAGGGGCGAGAGACACTGGGTTATAGCTAGAGAGAAGGTGCGAGAGACTGGGTTATAGCTAGAAGAGTGAGAGTGAGAGAGAGAGAGAGAGAGAGAGAGAGAGAGAGAGAGCAGTAATGCATACCTTGTTTATAGATGGGTGGTTTCCTATAGATGTTGGAGCCATTATCTTAAGAACAGAGCAGAGAAGTGAAGCAGTAAAGCCATATATTAATGTAAAGCACATGTGTTGTATTTCATTATTCATTCAATAATGTAATGCATTCGTATGTGTGACTTGCATGGTTGAATTGTTCTGTGTGCGTGTTTATTTGTGTGCGTATGTGTGTGTGTGTGTGCTTGCATGGTTGTGTGCCTGTCTATGTGTATGTGCGTGTGCGAGCATGGTTGTGTGTGTGCGTGTGTTTGTGTGTCAGTGTGTGTGCGTACACCTGCATGGTGTATGTGTGTGAGTAAGTGTGTGTTTGTCTGTGTGCACACCTGCATGGTGTATGTGTGTGTGTGTGTGTGTGTGTGTGTGTGTGTGTGTGTACCTGGTGTGTGAAAGTGCTGCATGCTGATCTTGCGGGCCTGGTGTAGTTGCAGTGAGGAGCCACCAGGGGAGCCACTCTCACTCTCTGCTCTGCTCTTCAGTTGAACCTCTTCACAACCCGCCTTCATTCTCTTTAAACATTTAAACATTTAAACAGATATTACATATTGATAACACTTCCGGGACTACACTAGACTCAACACAATCAGCGCAGATGATATATGGTTATGTTATGAGTTTTGTCTTATCTGTATATAAGTAAGTAAGTAAGTAAGTTAAAATGAGTGAAACTGGAAGAGCTTCAAATGTATTTGATTCTTATAGCATTTGGTTAAAAGGCAAACCAGGTTTTAACCTGGTTTGAAGTAGCCTCAATAACCAGTCTGTCTTGGGAAACTTCTGTCATACAAGGGGGCCTGGAGGAAGACCCTAACAGTTTGGACCAATCTGGTGGCACTGGAACTGTGATTGAGCAGATTGGTCTTGACACGAGTCAAAGGGCGGAACGGGCAGCTCAATGGACCAATAGCTTGCTGACCACAAATCTGAATGCAAATGGAAGTGAGGGAGCTAAATCGGTAAAAGCAACACATTGGGTCAGACTAGAACCAATTGACAATGTTAAAGAAGCAGTACTAGAGTGTAGGTTAGGTTCCAACATGTTAAAGAAGCAGTATTAGGGGGAAGGTTAGGTTTGTACCTCAGGAGAAGCCGGTGGAGAGGACGTGGGGGACAGGGATCTCTGGAGGTCACATGACACAAAAGGAACCCGCACATGTCATTACCATGGCATTACAATGCGTTGTGGTAACATTTCTGGTAACAGTATATGATGTTCAGTTTGTTTATTAATGCAACGTCTTCTATCGTTGCCAAACAATATTACGTTGCTACCCCTTAAACCTTGCAGCTTGCATGTTGTTTGATTCAATGTCTTTGCGTTGTGTAGCTAACTTAATTATTTATATTAAAATGTAGATTTTGGAGTGACCCAGGGATGATATTTCTTCTTCTTCTTTGGGACGGCCGATGTGTTTTTGTGGGGCAACCCAGTAGTTTTCCACAGGTTCATTTTATAAATAAAAAAATAAAGTAAGGCAGATGAAAGCGATTTTCAAATGGCTTACTAAAATTATCAACATGGGGGTAGGAGACCTACAGGAAGTGGTGCAAACACACCATTCATGGGGTCATATAAGGACTATGAAGTAAGATAGAGACGTCTGGTCTCTTTTATATGAATCAGGGTATTAAGGGCTGAATATTCAATTTGGAGGCTCTATCCTTACATGAAGTGATATAATTAGTAGGTGACCTAGGGTTCCAGGACACTTGGGAGTGAGCTAGAGACCTTGGGTCTCTTTTACATGACAGAGGGCCTCTATGACATGTAAGATCATCAATTTGTGGGTGCTAGCCCAACAGGAAGTGACTCAAAAAGCATCATCAAATGCGCCATGGAAACGGATTGGAAATAAAAGGCACTATAATACATATAAAGATGAATTAAGGGTAAGGGTTACCCTAACCATAACTGCATTGTTTCAGAGGTAGCAGCATCCATAACAATCCCCATGGCAACTATAGAAGACGACTATGAAAATAAAATTAAAATTCTCTCTAGAAATATTATAAAATACATTCTAATGCCGAAACTATCTTAAAATGTTGCATTTTCCACTGAGAATAAAACAAATGTTGGATTTAGTTGTATTGTTGTTTCATCCAACGGTCAATAGGCGGTGCTGTACCAGGTCAAGCTCAATTGGGTCGTTCGGGGTCATATCGCTAAACGACCTATTTGGTCGTATAGGTCGGAGATCGGGTTGCTTTATCCTGGTCAATAACGTTCCAAGGGTGTGCGTTCTTTTTCAACAACAGCACACCGCTGCCTTTTAAAAGTTCTGAATCAGTGCACTACAAAAATCCAACCTTAACAACGCTCAAATGCACCAATCGACCAGATGTTTCCTTGACAACGTCAAGCAAAGCAACGCAGAAGAACATTCAAATGTCAGCTGAATTAGTAGATAAAAAAACAATAACGATATAGATGAAGTAAGCAATAACTAATCCTTGTTGGGAACTGTGGTATAACTGGAATAAACCACTCCGGGCCATCCCATTATTGGAAATAATGTATGATGAAATGTCCAATACAGGGATACCCCGTCGTGGTTTATTCCTTACGTCAATACAGTACATAAGACAGGTGCATATGTTAGTTTGTACTATTACGTTTTAACTATTTATTAATTCAGCAGATGTTTTTAAACATACAGTTAATTTGTGTCATTAAGGAGAAGGTTTGGGAGTAGGGCGTCTTGCTCAAGGATGCCTACAGGTAGACTGCGGCCATTGGGGCTCGAACCCAGAACCTTTCGGACCGGTACCTCTCTGCGCGGGGGGTCCAGGGAAGAGAAGCTGAGGTGGGGTCGGTAGGTCATGAGGTCGGGTCTCTCCACCTCCAGGATGGCTTTATCCCTGGGGATGGCTGCCAGGTCCCGGTAGCCCACCACCTCATCATCCACACGGGTCTACACACACACACACACACACACACAGACACGCACACACATACACAGAACTTTGTCACAATGTATCACAATGTGGAAGTGTCCAACTGGCTGGAAGGAGATGATTGGTGGAATGTAGGCTGGAGTGGATCCATCCATCATATTACTCTGCCAGTGGACACTCCCACTTGCGGTGTCATAAAGTTGTCATTCTTTTCCTAAGTTGAACACTAAAACTTCTGCTACTTGTATTTAAATGTTTTGCAAAAGAAAAACGGTTGTGTATTTACCGTGATGCTGCTGGCAGGTGATCCAGGGGCACTAGGACCCCGGGAAGAAGTGAGGCTAACTTGGGTGCCGCCTCCCTCCACCTGGGTATAATAAACCGTTTGGGAAATCCATTCAACAGACATTAAGAAGCATCGACACACGTCTGATGGTGCATCAACGTTTGTCTGTTAATCATTGTTTATTACCTTCTGCATGACTAGGGAAAATCTGTTCTCTTGGTTAGGCAGAAAGGTTCTGAAAGAGAAGAAAGAGAGACACAGAGACTGAGCATAAAGTTTTAAATAATGTGCAATGGCCTGTTTCAGATACATGTAACAAGCAAACAAGCAAACACACAAACAAACTCGGGGGGCCATTTCTGGGACAGTGGGCCCTCAGTATCCGGGGCCCAAACCCTAAAACCAAACCTTAAAATCAAACCCTAAACCTAAAACCTAACCCTAAAACCAAACCCTAACCCTACAAAATACTACCAAACCTTAGAACCATAAACAAAACACTAAAACCTGACCGTAACAAGAAACCCTTCCCCTGGGCAGCAGTGACTCAGGAGGAAGAGCGGGTTGAACTGGCAACTAGAAGGTTGCTAGTTCGATCCCGGGCTCCTACTAGCTGAGTGTCGAGGTGTCCCTGAGCAAGACACCTAACCCTAACTGCTCCCTTGGTGGCGCAGTGGATAGAGCTGTTGGTTATCAGCTCTGCAGATCTGCCAGCCCTACAGGAACACTCTCCGCAGTGAGAGTGCAGTGACTTTTTGAAAACAATGTCACGTGAATTGTGATCAATTGTGGTCGATTATAAACTCCGACCACATCACGATAAGTGTGTCAATGGCACAGTAGAGAGAGCTGTTGGTGTACAGTTCTTGAGGCCTGGGTTCGAGTCCCGCTGAGGTTGGGTGCCGTTACCGATGTGCTCTGGAGACCAGTGCTCGAGTCCCGTTGAGGACGGTCTCGAATCCTCCTGTTGTTAAGTCATGTCTATTCTAACCTCAACCTCAAGAGATCGAGAAGAAAGAGGGAGAGAAAAAAGATGGAGAGAACGGGAAAATCGAGAGAAAAAGAGTGGGAGAAGAAGGACCAAACCCTAAACCTGACCCTAATAGGAAACCCTGACCCTAGAACCGAAAACCAAACCCTCAAACCCCGCCAATAAGAACCCCCTAACCCTAGAACTGAAAACCAAACCCTCAAACCCCACCAATTAGATCCTCTAACCCTAGAACTGAAAACCAAACCCTAAGACCCATCCAAAATAAACCCCTTACCCTTACCCTGATCCTCGAACCGAAAATGAAACCTTCGAACCAACAGTCACCTCACCCTAACCCTAAAACCCTTAACCCAAACCCTAACCTTAAACCAAACCCTAACCTTAAACCAAACCCTAAAAGGGATCAAGTCAGAGTATTGGTAGTATCATTTTATTAAGATTGTATAATTTCATAAAACTAATTTTAATGTCCAAATTAAAAAAAATTCTAAGCTTATACGAAATATAAGAAATGATTTGCTATGAAATACACTAATATGTTAAGCTTTCTTACGTTTGAACTACCCTTTGATGATGATCTGGTGCTTTGAAAAGCAGAAACCAGATTTACTTGTGAAGACAATGGTGATTTAACTTAATACCTTTGTGCTGGGAGTCTAAAACACAGAGGGGAACCGTCAGGGCCCTCTAGGCCTCTAGGCCTGTATTTTATTCATTCATAATTTGACAATCAACATCTAAACAAAAATGTTTCTGAGGAAATAAACCCTTCAAAATTCAGGGCATCTTTTCTTTGATTGTTTCAGGGAATCCATCTTGCCTGTCGATCACAGGTGTGGGAAATGCAACACTTCTCAATGGCAGAGAAACGCAGAGAGGGGAGGGAGCAGAGAGGGAGGGGAAATCTTTTGGTTGTTTAGTTTCACAATCTCGTGCTCCTTTGCTCTTTACTGCTCTTTTTCTCTTTACAACTCTCAAATCTTACCTACAGCAGCTTAGCTCAATCAAGACTCACTTGTTCAGAGTTCACCTGGACTTTGCATAGCCTCCTCCTTACCCCCCACCGCCCCTCCTCCCTTACTCTCCTAAGAACACCCCTCTTATGCACTTAATGTACGCACTTATTGTATGTTGTACATCCTGGCACTTAAAAATAGTACTTAGCATCGTGTAGCATCTTATCCTAGCTATCTTTGTTGTATACGGGTAATGGGTTAACCTAGCAATTGTAGGTGCTTGGCACTTGTTCTATGAACATCCTTACTGTACAGACAGCGATACATTGTTGTTTTCTCTTTCTTCAGACAAATGTACTTATTGTAAGTCGCTTTGGATAAAAGCGTCTGCTAAATGCCCTAAATGAAAATGTAAATCCCCAAAGTCTAACTCGATTCTATTTACTAAACTAATCCGATTTCTTTGAAGTGTGCTTGAAAAATAAGCGTTCTTAAAAATGAAGCAAGGTTAAAATGAAGTGCACCTTTGGTTAAGGAACTCTCCGGAAAAGCGGGAAACCATGTGCTAAGACAACATGGCGGGCCTCATACAGATGTATCCTCTGCTGAATAATTCAAACTTCCTGTGAGCCCCCACCCCCTTTAAAGTACCCCCTCTTTCTCTCTCTCAAAACACGCTCTTCTTGTGTTCATGCACCCACCCGCCCTCCCTTCCTCCATCCATCCTCGCAGTCCAGAGTCTTCCTCCTCTCTCCTCCTCCTCCTCCTCTCCGCTGTTTATCAGCTTGCCCAGTCAGGTTGACGCCCAGCCAGGGCCTCCACAGCTGTTGCTACGGTTACACCGCTCCTCCCTTGGAGAATACCCCCTCCTCCAGGCAAGAGAAACAGGCCTATCGCTTTCATATCCACCCCTTCATAAGCAGTTTATAGGGTAACATCGCATTGATTACACCCTGAAAATACAGCTATCAAGACATATTAACGTGGGCGTTGAACACAAAGCTGCAGTCGCCAAAAACAACTATTTTGATAGACCTTGAACGGTTGAGGCAATGCAAGTATGTTTTTTTTGTCCATCAACAAAGTAGATAAGCCAGGACACCCTATATCTTTCCACTAGATATTGTTTCCAAACCTGAAGTTTCTGTTTCTGAGAAGCATAAACCATAAGAACCAAACAGAAAACACACCTCGACACCATCTTAACGTACAACTACTGCAGGCAGCGGGATTATAGACTAGTTCTGGGTGGACTGACAGGCCATCCGCTGCCCTGTCGTTGAGTTGGGGTAGAACACGACAGTGATCCGGCGTTAGGGGGATAGTGTGTCCGCCTGTCTGTGGGGGAGGAGCCGTCTGTCTGAACGTGGCAGAGAGAGAGAGAGAGAGAGAGAGAGAGAGAGAGAGAGAGAGAGAGAGAGAGAGAGAGAGAGAGAGAGAGAGAGACGTTTTCTTATCGCTAAGAGCTTTTAACTGCCAAACCGCTGCAGAATCCATTCGTTTTAAACACAGCAACACGGGCCAGTTCAATGAAGGAACAATAGTGCATAATCCCATTAACTGCTGATTTATACGTCTACTTCTTTTTTTATAAATGATGGAGGAGACAAATGGACTTGTTGCTATATCTATAGGCTACTCAGCAACATTGATATCTGACTTAAATGTATGGATTTTTCTTAAATAGAGTATGCAAATGTTTTACGAGCAAAGGGTGGTTTGCTAAATTAACATAGCCTACACGGTTGAAATCAAAACATGTTATGATGCCCATTCATTCATTTCATCATCATTTAATTGGGCTATTGGGGAAATAGCCCAAGATGCCCCATACAGCAAGGAGTTCAAAATAAGAACGTGTTTTTTAACAGCTTGGGAAACATTGAATTTGATGTTTAATGGATAAAGTGGTTGGATAAATCGCGGTTCTTAGTGGCGCTATATTTGGCCCAGGGAAAGGGCCTGTCGACCGTTGGCGAGATCCGCGGGCCTTTAGATGTATGAGTAGAACTACAGACGGTGCTATATGCAAAACTATAATTGAATGAAAATACATTAAAAATAGGTCTTAGACCTACAATATAAAACAACTCTGTGTCCAAATCGTATGTAGCCTATTATGTATCTATAGTAGTACCAATATATATCGCTATGAGTAGCCTGTAGGACCAACAGTCTTGTTCTCGGAAGGAATATAGCTTTAGAGTGCAGATCTAATGGCCTATCGATATCTTCATAGCGCGGATGAAGAGGAGGAGAGAGTGCGTCCGCAGCAATAACAACTAGACGCTACCGAGCCTACTCCGGTAAAAAAAAATACACCAGTAATGCGCTGAAATAACGCGTTATCAATAACAACAACAATAATAGGATAGTCCTACCCTCAAACCACGCGGAAAATAACGTGTTTGGCTCAGCTCCGGGTCCAGTTAAAGAGCATCCGAAAACCCAACATCACTCCGGGACATGAAGACCGTCGATGACGCTCCTTGCGCTGCGTGGGGTAGGGGAGGGTGGGGAGGGAGGGCGGGGTGGGGAGGGAGGGTGGGGTGTACGTTAGGCCTACAAGTGTAAAAGGTGGTGTTAGTGGTGGATGGGCGACTAGAGCCATGGTGTGTCCCCCATTACTAACCCTAACATCAAACCCAAATAGGCAGAATGTAGAACTAATAGTTATGATTTGCAGATACTGAATCTATTTATATCTATTTATCTATTTAATCTATACTGAATCTGAATCATTCATTCATTCATTCATTGAACCAACCTTATTTCAAATCTAAAAAAACATTAAGGAAGAGTGTTCATTTACAAGGTGAGGACGAGTTACAGATAACATTGTCATTAAAATGCAAGTAGCACTACAACTCTATACGACTACAATTACAAAGTAGTCTATATATCGCATTGCATGGTGTTGAATATCAAATGTCAGGCCTGTATGTGGCAGATCTACTGCCTATTCCTGTGTGGTAAGTGAAAGTGCATAAATTACATAAGTTATATTCTTCATCTTCATCATGTAATAAACGCGCTGAACTGCGCTTCCCGGGTCTGTCTCTTTAAAACTCATGACGTCCAATTTCTGCGTAAAGTAGAATCGAGAGAAATGGCGTCGGACAGTGGCATCGCGTCTCTGGTAAGAGTCTAAATACACAACATATCACGTACACCTAATGCCATTTCTCATCTGTTTAGTCTATTATGGTGTTGATAGCCTATTAGTTGTATAAAACAGTTAACAATGACACCGATTGACGACCATCACGTCGCTTCTGAGTAGACGTGGTGATAGGTAAACACGTGCAATAATACCGCAGACACGGTGCAGGGTGATACCTGATAGTTACAATCGATTCAGTTGATTAGCAGTCACATTCCGTATCATTTCAAATTGGACAGTGGTGTGACAGTGGAATATTGAACATTGAGACGGTGTTTAAATGTTTGACTGAGCTCTTTATTGCTGGTTATTTACAATTTAGAGACATCCATATATTTGGGGACACGGGAAAATCGAGCGAACTGCATCAATAGAAGCTGCATTACGAGATGATATAATGGTAAAAGCGACCTCCAATTCGATATCGTATTTCAATATTGCAACAATGTGTATATTATTGCGTCCCAGGGGGTCGAAGGTGCAACGGCAGCTGCACATGCGCTGTCTCTTCCAGCGGACTCCTTTGGAAATAACGTAAGTGTCAATAAGCAACCTGTCCAGATGTTACATTTTCTGTGTTAGTTGTATCAGATAAGGTGGAAACGTATCCAATACTCATGTTATAATATAATTGACGTTAACAAGTCATCATGGCAACAGTATTGAAAATGACATAACATAATATTTGTTAAATGGAACCAATCTGTTTTTTTTCCATTTAGCCCCAAGTGGAGGTTATGTGGGCGATGAAGGCCTACAACCACGCAGAAGTCTACTTCAATGTAAGTGTAGAAGTAATGTTATGCAAGCGGAATATCTAGCATTGAAGAGGGAATCCCACTTGGAACCTTTTCAGCTGACCTTTTAGCCACATGTGAAGTGTTCCCTTCAAAACATAGCAGTCACCGAATTCTCATCTTCGTCTTCTCTCCAGCTCATCTCCTCCGTGGACCCCAAGTTCCTGAAGCTGACCAAGGTGGATGACACCATCTACTCGGCTTTCAGGGAAGCCTTCCAGGACATGAACATCCAGCTGCTCCACCCAGACCTGCTCAAGTCTGGTGATGCAAAGGAGGTGTGTGTGTGTGTGTGTGTGTGTGTGTGTGTGTGTGTGTGTGTGTGTGTGTGTGTGTGTGTGTGTGTGTGT
>JAOPJO010000118.1:5589261-5602119 GCA_027123675.1 Molva macrophthalma | reverse complement strand
TGTGTGTGTGTGTGTGTGTGTGTGTGTGTGTGTGTGTGTGTGTGTGTGTGTGTGTGTGTGTGTGTGTGTTACCTTGGCCTCCTGTTCGTTGAAGGTGTTGGTACTGAGCATTTGGGCCACAGTTTCGAAGGCAGCCGTCAAAGGCAGCATGAACTGTTCAAACTGGTCTTCATCTTCCCCTGCACAGAAACGCAGGTCAAACATCACCACAATTATCAGACACACACATCAAATATCACCACCACCACATCCAATATGCATTACTTCTGCAAACTTGGGGAAAGAGCGAAATTGTGAAATCTATATAAATCAGCTGATATTTGTAAACGGATTTTACTGTTGCCCGCTACTTGAATTGGTTGAAACCCATTGAAACATACTTTTTGTATTCATTATCATTCGGCACATATTGCCCCCCCTAAAGCTGGTTGAGCCTGTAATTATTATAAAGCACTGACAAACTTGACCCGTGTTGTAATTACCTAGGTCCACCATGAGGAGGCGCCCAAGTGCCGTGTAGAACGTGGTGCGACAGCGCATGTCGCTTAGATTCGACTGGTTGTTCACTCCCAGGAAGGAGAAGTGCTCACTCTAGATAGGCAGAGATTTGAAAAACGTTAAAAATATCATAAACATGTAACAATTCAGTTCTAAAATCATCCCAAATATTCTTCACTACAAACATTAGCCATTGGAAGTATGGGGATAGGCTTATAGAAGATAGTAGATAGATGTATATATATTTATATCGTGTGTGTATATTAGTCCACTTTATGACGTGTGTACTCACTGTGTGGTTGTTCAACATGAACTGGACCGCGGTGAGCTTGACCAACTTCCTCACGCTGCTGTATGTGCAAAATGGGTCAAGGAGAACACAGTTTGGAGGAAAACGATCGTTTTCTTAAAATCATTTAAAATAATCTTCAACACCCCTCACGCTTTGGTTCAGCGATTCTCAAATGGTGGGTCGCGAGGGCATTTTTGAGAGGGTCGCAGACCATATGCAAAACGTTGATCTTTGAAAGACGCCAATGAATTAACTGGCTTACTATTTCAATGGGTTTTGCCCAATTGTTGCAGATATTCATTCGCTCCATGTTTTTAACAATACATGAAGGCATTGTTCATTACTGCAATATTAGTCAATCAATTGTCCTTTTCGGGTTGTGACTTAATGACACATGTGGGTCCTTAGGCAAGGCCAGATGTGAACCACTGCTCTAGTGGGTTAGCCCCTAAACTAGAACACGGTTGTATTGTTATATCGTTACATTGGTGTGATAGCACAAGCTCCTTTTTCCCCAACAGAAGTCAGACTAAACTGATGTGGAGAGCGTTGGTTTATGGATGAGCCACTATGCAAAGTTTATACAGAACTGAACCAAAGCGCGTGAACGTTCCCACTCCCAGCGGGGCCTGGCGGTAAAGGATATCCTAGAGAGAGGTCGTTTAGAAGCTGCAGAGTCTTGGAGGTTATTGGCTCACACTGACCCCAGTACTTCAGGTTGGTGATGCTGTTGAAGGAACAAAAACAAAAATGTAACTTTATTTAACCACCTTGGAAAAAGAACACATTTTACAAATATACAAAAAAAAATGACCACAATAAGCTAATGAGCCATTGAAAACAATTATGATAATTACCTAAGTAATTAAACACAGCTTTTTCAGTTTTTCAACATTCGGTTCATAGATGTGGCATCCCAGAAGTGCAAACATTTTAAAATACTATATAATCAAAAATGCAGCATCAATTCATGTATTCGTCTACAAAATATGTCCACACAAACAATCAGGTGCAGTAAGTATGTCAATGAAATACATTCAACAAACAGTCACATACACAGTCAATAAACGGACAGTAGGGGCTTTTACTTACATTTTACCAATAAAGACACTAAGCACCATGGTCTCATCATTCAGCCCCAAAACATCCGATAGGCGCCGGTAAAGCTGGAGGAAGAACACGTGACAAATATTTATTGATCTTTTATGATGTAAAAATGGCAGGCGACATCTACACCAGGGCAGGATGTCCTATTGGTCAGGGTGTTTTACTCCCAGCTGAAAGGTACTTGGTTCCATGCCCAATGTCCACAGTCTACCTGTGGGCATCCTTGAACAAGATGTCCTCTACCTGCCCATTAATGACGTTCCTGAAATCACTCGAACAATAAATCTAATATTAGGGGGAACATCTTTGTAAGGGAAGTGAATCAAACCATGGCATCTAGCAAGGTCGAGTTATCTTTTATGCATATTTTAATCTAACATATGAGATCTGGCATTATGAAGAGATCTATAAAAGACACAATATCAAGGTCACCAGACATATAATTCAAGTGTGACGTAAGTGACTTTCTAGGGACAAGACACCTTTTAATATATAACCCTGCGTTTACACTGAAAGTATTTCAGACGCTATGGATGGACACTGCAGTATATATGCTTAGATTTTATATTCAATGGGGTAATTCCTCCACCCCATCTGATGTGCCAAAGCACTATTTGAATGCACAATTATTTAGCATTAGCCATACTTAGCATTTCAATAGAATGCCCACTTTCCCCAAGGGAGCAAAATATAGATTTGTGTGGTTGTTCTATTTTGTATATATCTAAACCGGGATTAAGATTTAACATAGAGGTACATTTTCATGCATAGGGTCAAATAACAAATACAACAACAAAATCACTTATTTCTCGCATATCATTGCATAGAGATGCAGGTGACATATGAAGGACCTTCAATCAAAATAGATGTGTTCGGGTACCATTCTGCCAAACAAACAAACAAACAAACAAACAAACAGATGTGTTCGGTGTAAAACACAGCTTTTCCTGGACGCAACGCATTAAGCCAAGTTTTCCCTATGACATCATCCGAGAACCAAACAAGTCGCATTTGTGTTTTCTATACAATTTACAGACTCATTCTTGCAGAACTGGCTCCTCCCCCCCCATTGATATATATATATATGTATATGAGGGACCTCCACCACTGATCTGCACTGTTGGCATTCTGCGGTGTTCGGCGGCCACATGGGAGAACCCACTCTGTCAGCAGGGCGCGATGAACCTCGCCGCGTCATGTCGACGGGGCAAAGAAAACAGCGCTGAAACAACAGGGGAAGGGTAAAGGCACTGCAGGCTCCGGTGCATAGGGGGTCCTTTAGAAAAGTATGGCCGTCAGCAGTGTATATAGAGGCCGACATAAGGCGCGGGACAATAGACCTCATCATCTCCATCGACTTGGCCCCCCCTCTGTCTGTCACTATGCGTTCAGAGAGAGAGTCGGGGGGGGGGGGGGGACAATTATAAACACCGGAACAAGGGAACAGAGGACACAGGCTACGGCCCATCAGGGATATCTTGTCCCTATTTGCTTGCATCCACCTCGCTTCGAGAGGAACATTAATGAACACCCGAGCCCCATGAGTGTGGAACGATATTCCAGTTAACGTCCGCGAAGATGCAAATAATTAGTTTAGGGGTGACGCATCCAAGTCAGGTGAAAACTGGTGGTCGCTTAAGGGTCAGCCTCTCAATTTTGTCTGTACAGACCCCCACTGGGAGCCATCATTAAGGACCGCGGCTTCTCCTAACACCATTTGGTTGAGGATTAGTCAAATATGACTTCAGGCGGCTTCAGAAGTCATGTTTAACCAAGGAAATGTGTCTTAATGACAACAGTGTCTGTTTTGATGTTAGGCAAATTAATCATCCTCATCTCTTTATTTCCTGTACGTGTCTTTTTTTATTTTTGTTGGTGAGATCTCGCTATGGCAGACTTTCACAGAATACAGGCGTTGTTGGTCTGTTGTGTTATGTTTGGACCCCAGGAGGACTAGCTGACTACAGTGTTTTCAGCTCATAGGAAGCCTTAATGATAGGGTAAATACAGGGGTGCAAACTGGTGACGGCCCAAAAAGGTGACAACATTTTTTTGCCAGAAAGGAAAGAAAATGAGCAATCACCTGCATAATTACTTGTATAAAACAGGCTGCTTACAGTGACTGTGTTCTCCACGCTGCCTGGAAGTGTGGCTAGCAGTTTGCGTGAGCAAACAAGTAGCACGAGACGGCCTATCAGCAGCAGCGGAGTTTAGCCGACAGAGCGTGGATGCTCTATTTTGAGTTAAAAACTGTGAATTTCGCCAAAAGGTGACAGGTTTGCACCCCTGTAATAAAATAAAATAGATATCAAATAAATAAATCCCACTGAACCCCTGCCGTGAAGTCCACACTCCATCCTCCCTGATCTACCTGCTGGCCACAGAAGCCTTTGAATGCACAGAATGAGTTGAACAACCTTGGAGGACTTGTGTAGCCTGACCCTTAAGATGGTTTGTACCACAGAACCATCTGGGAAGTCATCCTTGGAAACTGTTTGGATAGCGGCAGGCACTCTAAAAAAAATACTTGGCAGGTGAATGGATAAACCATCTGTCCATCACGTAGTTACTCATAGGAAGCTGATTGGTGGGAACTAATGATGGTCCGGACACAAACGCATAACTTGAACCCTGGCAAGATGGCTCCTCGCGAGATCGTAATCCCTCGAATTCAGCTGCCCTGAAAGTTAGGACTTGTATAGCAGTAGGGGATGTGTTGAGTTACCTTGGAGGACTTCTGCACCTGGTCTCCGATGTAGATCTTCCTGAACTGTTCAAAGAAGCTGAGCATGGCCAGCTCCAGCCTCTCGTTGCCGGCCTGGGCCAGCCGGGAGTCCGTCAGGTTCATCAGCTGGAGCACCCTGTTGGGAAGACACACAAACAAACACAGGCGATTACATCATAAGCACTGATGGATACAGATCCTCTCCTCACAGTCAACTCCCTGGGTGGACTGTACCAACTGGTAGACGGGAGTCGGATCGAACCCATCATACAGTGAGTGGACACAACTTGTGATGTCACCAATGGATACACTTTTTAACTCAAGACTAACAACCCCACAACTGGTGGGACAAACAGGGGCCCTTACAGAAATCTAAAAACATAATACATCGTGTTCTTACCGACACACGAGCTCGCCGTCCATGGCGTCCTGCTCGTCCGTGCTGGCGAAAGACACCCGTCCCCCGATCACCGCGCCGATGATGTACACCAGCCATGTCAACCGTCCTGCGTAGCAACACCATAGCAACACCATAGCAAGCGGCCGTTAGTTAGAACCCTTATGCAATATCAGCTAGTAGTAGTGTGTAGTCAACATCAACACTCCAAGCATGCACCTGGTGGACCCAAACAACCCCAGCCTTAACCTGGTTTAGATAATTATTCATAATGGTAGATAGTCCATGGCAGAGCTTTTTATAAAAATCCCCTGTAGGGCTTGTACATTGTGACGTCACATAGCAGTTGTGGGAAAATGTCCACTGTTGCAACACTACTGCATTCTACACAACCTTGCTTGGATATCCTCCCCCATCATGCATAGCTTCTAACAACATGGGTTTGACCCCCAAATCCCCAAACATGGGCATTTCCTGCCTGTTTGTGTAAGCTAATTCTTCTTTAAAAACAAAACATTGTTTGAAGTAAATTTCAGAGTAGTTGGCTAAATCCAGACAACGGAAATTGTTTGGTCACAGCTTCTCTGCTCAAGATAAGGAAAAAAACGATAAAGAGTACAAGAGAACATTTAGAATAGTAGATCAAATACAAAAAATAAAAACTAAAAACTAAACACGAGTCAAGAATATAAACCGACCTTTAACAACAAAAAGTACACCTTTTTTTGACAGGCCCCCTAATCACACACCAAAATAAAAAAGAGTGTGCGTGCGTGTGCGTGCGTGCATGCGTGCGTGCGTGCGCGTGCGTGCGCGTGCGTGCGTGCGGAGCAGAACACTTACCCTCCTGTACGGTGGCGTCCGCCGTGCTGGAGTTGGTGGACTGCAGCAGCTCCTGGTAGCTCTGGGCGGCCTGGTCGAAGAGCTGCACCAGCAGGGCGCACGTCTTCTCGTACTCGCAGCGGCCGATGGTGGACAGCTGGTCCAGCTGCTGCTGCACCAGGCCCGCGTCGTCTAGGGGGTCCTCCAGACCGTCCCTGGGATGGGGGGGGGGGGGGGACAGAGAGATGTTACATATAGGACATAAATCCCCAGCGGGTTGCTGGTGGATTTATCCAAGGACACCCGAGATATCGCAGGGCTGATGACAGGTGTGGGGTTTGACGGGACACAAGGAGGGACGTGGATTGAGCACGCTAACGCTCTCTCACAATGGCGCTAGTTCTGGAGCACGCCTTCCGACCTCACCTCAGGATGACGTGGACGGACTCCAGGCGCGAGGTGATGTAGGCCTTGGTGACCTCCGGCGTGTAGGTCTCCAGCAGGTGGGGCTCCGTGGCCTTGACGTATGGCACGGACGCTGCCAGACGCTGCCATAGACTCAGCAGGTAGTGGACGCTGTTGGGGGCAAACTCCCAGTGCTGAGCCACGGGGGAGGGAGGGAGGGAGGGGGAGAGAGAAGAGAAGATAGTTGAGTCCCATGACACTGGTGGAGGTTACTCGAAGCCTTTCCAATCACTTTGCTTCATATTATTAGATCTTGTTCAATTTAAACTAGTTCCGATTATCAAGGCGGTTCCAAATGGATCTGGTTCGGATCAATCAAATCCATGTAAAAACTGGTTGAAATCAATCCAATTATTAGATGAGGTTTGAATTGAATGTACCCTTTTCACAGGTCCACACCAGGGTTGGACTTTAGCGTTGAGTGTCTACTCTTTAACCGAGCCTGGCCCTTATGGGTCACCAAGAAGACGAGAGAACGCCCCCACATACCTGAAGACTGGTGACGGTGAAGTTGGCGATGAGGCGGATCACTTCCGGGTAGTTCTCTACCTTGACCAGCTCCCCCAGCTGATAGTTACTCTTTAGTCTCGCCAGCAGACGGCAGAACTCGTGGTAGTTGTTGGGATCCGGCAGACACTGGAGTGTGGAGCGCACAGGTTACAAGGCGTAGAACACCCGAGTGATGGACCACGGAGGTCACAGACAGCCATTTTGTAAATGATTGTTTGGTAATGCTGCAATAATGAGTTTATAATGATACCTAAATGTTTAAATTGCCATTACATTTGGACATTAAAAATGTAAGCGTGTGTGCGTGTGTGTGTGTGTGTACCTGTGGGTTGGCCAGTATCCTCTTCACTCCATCGACGAGGTGCGACAGGAACTTTGCCCTCTCTGCGTTGTTGAAGAGCGACCTTCGAACTGAGGCGATCTGAACTAGACATGACAACACCTGACAACGGACCAACACACAAATGTTAACATTTCAAAAAGCAAAAACACGTAAAGAGACACAACAAATTTCACAAAAAAAAAATACAAAAAAAAATTGTTTGATTTTTTTTCTTTTAGGTAAAACCAAATCCGATTTGTTGTTTACGATGTAGTGATAGTTTACGTACCAACGGGGACAGGGACGGCGGGATGGAATGATATAAATTGAAAAAGAGCTGCAGGGTCGAGGAATCGAGAAATGCTGAAAGATTATAAAAGAAAAACAACTTTAGCGTCATAAATGTTACCCCACATGGTATGCAACCTTATTAAACAACTATTTAACTGGTTCCCAATTGGTAATGTTATCGTGGTTAATTTGCTAACTTCATCTGACCGTGAAGAACATTTACACAAATATTTGCTTTTCTATAAGCAGCCAATATTTGGCATCGTTTTGCTTGATAAATCACTAAAGAAATGATTCCATTATCAAAATGCAATACATTCCAAGTCCAATGAGCCAATGAAACTTGCGCAGCTCACTGAGAGCTTGTTTCTTATTGGTGGAACCCTCGCGGCTACCTGATCTCCAGGAGGTGGGGATCTGGACAGTACAGAGGTCGTCCGAGGACTCGTCTGTGGAGGTTCCTATGAAGTCGTAGTTGAGGCAGTTATAGCTGAGCTTCAGCAGCTGCATGAGGAGCCCATGCTGGGACTCATCGTTCAGGTTCAAGTTCTTCCCCGACGCCTGAGGACCAGAGGGGAAGCAGGCAACATCCACATGGGAGAGTTAGTTTAATGTGACCATGACAATTACAAGGAGACAAGTCATTAAGGAGCAGGTAGGGGTTAGACAGTAGAGACAGGTCATTAAGGAGCAGGTAGGGGTTAGACAGTACAGAGACAGGTCATTAAGGAGCAGGTAAGGGTTAGGCCGCTTGCTCTAGTATGCTTAGGTAGGCCAAGAACATCTAGGTTGATTACACCGAGACTATTTTGCCCTCATTGGCTATCATTGATTGGTGCTTCACTCAAAATGACAATGTGTTAACCAGCATTCTCCTTTAAAAAGGCATTTGCTTACAACCCCATCTCATCACCCGCCATACCTGTTTGAGCAGGTTACAGGAGAGGGTGAAGATGTCGAAGAGCGATGAGTCTCTGAACGACGACGCGATCTTCCTGTGTTTGGTGAGGGGATGCGTCGTGTCCGCCTGCACGTCGATAACACATGGTAGTGATCAACAATCAATCAGTCGATAGATAAATACACGTCGATCTCAGAAGGAACCAATGAGAGGAGAGGGACAAGAGGGCCTACCTGATTGATTTCATTGGTCAGCTGGGACAGAATCGTCACTCCTATGATGCAGTGCTCCACACTGTCCTGCTGCAATACGTGAGCACACGGCGACACACGTTAGCACACGCGATGCCATCAGCACGAAGGAACTTCATCGACGTCCGTCTCACAATGTAAACTCACACGCGCACTGGCAGATGCAGCGTGCGGACACGCGTGGCGACACAGAAACATCTCCCCCAGACACATAAACAAACCTGCCACACGCCGCACGGTTATACAGACCTCGCGCGCGGTAATTCAGGCTCACACTCAAAACTCAAGTCTAGCAAAGCCAAGCTGAATTTATAGTTGCCGGGACGCCACGTTGGTGAAGTGCATGGGCGGTCCACACACGGCCAACGGCATTTGTAGTCGCCGTTTCAGCGTGACATCATTGCGGACGGGCAGTTCACGCGCCCTGCTTCGCGGAGCTTGCACGAGGGCCACGATTACGGCGAACGCTGGCTCGCATAGTTAATGTGCGGTGACTATACATTTGGTTTCACACGCGCACACGTGCACACACACACGTGCACACACACACGTGCACACACACACACACACGCACGCGCACACGCACACACACACACACACACGCACGCGCACATGCACACAACTACCACTACAGCTACCTGTAGAAAGCGTGTGACGTCAGCGATGACGTTCCGGAAGACGTAGTCATCCTTCTGACAGTCGAACCAGCCCAGCTTGGTGATGCGGGCGTACAGCTGGATCAGCGCCTGGGTCACAAACGCCGCGAGCTTGGGCCGCGTGGCCAGGTAGTTCAGCACATAGTTCCCTGTGCATGGAGCACAGCAGAGGCCAGTTGAATACAGTGAATCTACAATGTGACCTAGGGTGGATTCTAATAAAGTGACTGCACACATTTTGTTAGCATGGGCGGAGGGTCCAATCTATCCGCCATTGCAGTGGCAGGTGTTAATATTTGACCCTGCATTGGAGGGGGGGGGGCACTGAAAAGTGGGAATCTAACCTCTAAACAATGCCATGCAGCTAGCACTACCAATGCCACGTTCTACCAGCTGTGTTCGACAGGAGAAGATTGCTTAATAAGCACACAACACAGCTTATAATTCTGTTGAAGTTACCAAGCACCGTTGCATCATTTTAATATTAATGAATTGTCTTCAAAAGATTGGGGGAAGCTTCCGATTCCTGGGGGAGTACTTACGGATGTCGATGCGTTGCTCGAGGGGCAGAGGGTTGCTGGTTCTAGACACCAGTTTAGACAGACAGGTGGCTGCAAGCAGCTGGGAATACGAAGACTGGGGGACAGAGAGAACGAGAAAAGATGTCAGCACAGAAACTCAGAAACGAGTTCATAAAGTACTTGCATCATCGTACTGGTAATAGATAAATATAGTATATAAGCAGCAGTCTAAAGTCATTCATGAGCTAATGCCACCTACAGTATCATCATGTGATTTTTTATTATTCTATAGCAGAAGTATTTAATCTTTTTTTACTGTCATTATCATTCCACAATATTCCCACAATAATGACAAAGTAATAATTGGGGGGCACCTACGATATATGTTTTTAAGTAACAAAAATAGCATTTGGGGCACCCAATATAATTTTTTCATGGCTGATTGCATTGGCACTAGTAATCCAGCAGTGGCACTGTGCCACTGCTGGATGCATGATTGCGGAAACCCAATCATATAAACCAGTTTCTCCCTCTTGCCTAATCATCAAAAGAGTAGATACTATTGCATGCTTTTTTAAAATTATTATTATGGCTCACTGTGGATGTTCTGGTTATTGGAGTATTTCTACAGGCTACACCTTAGTTGCAATGCCCCTGGTCTCCTATTGGTCACGAGCCCAGCCCGGTGACCAATAGCAGGCCGGAGGAGAGACCGACGAAAGGTAGGGGGAGAGTACTACTCACGCTGCCTCGCTCCAGTAGTAGCTGGCATTTGCTGAGACAGTCGGTGCTGTTGGTGAACTCGACCAGGGCTTTTTCCGCTTGGTGCCGGACTGCCGTGTCCGTGGTCTCGTACAGCTGTTTACATAGGATCTCCAGCTGGGCAAGGCCCTGCACATACATAGACGTAGACATGCACACACACACATACACACATAGACACCCACAGACATGCACATACACACACATAGAACCAGAAATGCAAATACACATGCGCACATAGACAAAGGCACATACACATACACACATGGAAGAAAGATGTACATTGTTTTTATAAGAAAACAGACTTGAGTAGTGTGTACCTTAGTAAGCTAAAGTTTATTTTGCAATTATTTGTCACAAGTATTCCCCATATCAAATAATACGACTAAGTAGTAATCAATTAACTCATGTTCCTGTTTTTAGTCTAACTTTGTCCAACAAATTTCATTCCATCTTTGGTTCTCCTCAACACAGTACATACAAGTAAAATACCCCATCAAAGGATGCATTAGCTTCTAGTTCTATGATGTTGTGAATCACCAACAGGTGATTCATAACTTTATATGTTGGTAACTTTATATGTTGTTAACTAAAACACTTCACCCCTTTACGGAGTGAAATATTATTTTAACATTTCACAGAATCAAGAGAACAAACAGGTTGCCTGTGGAATGCCTCAGCGCTTCATGGAACAATCATCCCAGAATCAACTTGATACACCATGAAAAATGACACCTAACAAATAGTCAGGTAAGCACCCGGAAACAAACCCAATTACTGTACCAAATCATCACAGACTTAATCTACAACAGGACCCTCTCAAAATGAACAACACTTAACCAAGCTCAAGCATTTTCTTCCTCGTTGTTCAAATTGATATACTGATTAACAGATAACAAACATACAAACATGACGTTCTTTCCACTAAGTTTGGCTCAACCCAAGACGCAGACCAGCGTGAAGATTGCAGAGTGATTGTCGCATCATTGTCACATACCGATAATCATCCCCCGCAAATAATAATCAACCTAATAATAATAATATCCATTTAATCAGAAAATGAACACAAGGAAAGACTGTTCAAGCATCCATTCGTTTCATGATTTGGCTGTTGAGTATAATAACATTTAGTTGTGGCATTAGTAATAGTATAAGTGGTTTTTTTGGAAGCAGCCGACTGATGATAAGGCGACAGCGTTCCCAGACACACACCAGTGGATGGGCCAGTGAGGTGAATGAGGTGTGGAACGCGCAGCAATTGCCACAGATAACACTCGTCTGCCGAGTGTACGACTCTGCTGGGAGTAGATAAGACGAACCCATGGCTGACCGGGAGGACCCTTCTAGAACTCACACGTCTGGCCACTGCTCTGCTGAAGGAACATCGCTAGGGGTCCAACAAATCAGGTTTTACTGTGAGAACAGCCCATTTTGGTTCTGGTGTCAAGCTCAATAAGGAGAAATAGTAAAACAAATATAAATACCATCCTTGTTTCCTTTTTTTCTCCAAAATGTTGGATGGTGGGGGGTGGGGACCCAATGTGTAGGGCCACTTGCTCTCACAGATGGTCTTTAGCAAAGCGGTTTAAATTACAGGTGAGCTGGCGAATTATTCAGCAGCCTTTTCTGGCATTCGTGTAAAAATGGCAGGAGGGGACAGTGTAGTGGATGTTGTTTTTCCATAATAGTTCTTCTGAGGGACGGTCAATATCAATACAAAGCTTTTACATAATACCTATTTACATATGCTACTGATATAAGACCATGGAATATGTGTTGAAGCCTGAGGGGATTTTATAAAACATAAGATACAAATTCTCAAGCCCAAGCAATACAACCAAATCATTTTAATAACAAGTTCTGATGTTTTAGATGTTTTTTTATGTTTTAGGTCCGTACACAAATACAAGAAAATACCTCTATTGGCCTTATATCACCATACCAAATTATGACAGCTCCATTACACACCTTTAATTGCCATTGAAAAGGATTAGTTACTCTTTAATATTTTAACACCATCCCCACCTGCTTTGAAAATAAACACAAATTTGAAAAGGTGCCAGGCCATCAGTCTGTAGCAGGTACAAATAGGACATTAGATCTTCACTCCACAAGATTACTTTTCTTACCCCATGTATAATGTTGGATAGTGTTATTAAGAAGTTACTATTACAAGTGTATACTGTTAATTATTGGGTTATCCAATGCATTAGTTCCAAACATAACAGGAATTTCAAGACAGAAAAGGCGCAACGAATACAGCCGCCGTACGACCGCGCCCATGTGACGGGGGCGTCGTCCAGCAGCTCCTCAAGCACCAAGGGCACTTATTTCCCAC
>JAOPJO010000118.1:5537665-5556204 GCA_027123675.1 Molva macrophthalma | reverse complement strand
TAAAAATAACACCCACAATGTTGGTTTTTTCTTAAAAAAAATTAACCCAAAGTTTCCGTTGGTCGTTACCATGGGTATTACACGTCCCCCCCCCCCCCCCCCATCCTTCCTAGAACTCTCAGCCCAAAACGCATTAGTTTAATTTCATAGTGTTCGAATTCTAGCTGTAACAGGGGTTGACTTTCCATGATACTCACTTCAGTATAATTGTTTGTTTTGTCTTCCCTATCATGGCACAAATCTGCCTGAGGACGGAAGATCTGCCTGGAGCCCAACTGACGCAGGATTCCTCCACTCAAAGATTGGAGGCGGTTGGATAATGTCAGCGGAAAAATCGGAGATCACGTCTGTGATCGATATCAGCCTCCTAGCGAGGCAGAAGCTCACAAATAGGCATACACACGCACGGACGCGCACACGCACACACACACACACACAGACGCACACACATACATACATACACACATACAGGACCATACATAGATGCAGACACATACACACACACACATACATGCACACGCACATGCACACAACATGAATGCCCTCCTTTGTTAAGATGTCACTTCCAGTTACAGTGTTGCATTAATTAAAAAATGTTATTCAACTGACTAAATGGAATACAGCGTATCTGAGCAGACTTCATATCTCCTGAGATTTCATTACACAGTCTTAATTAAATGCCTGTGCATGGCTTTGGCCGCATGCGTGCATGTGTGTGTGTGTGTGTGTGTGTGTGTGTGTGTGTGTGTGTGTGTGTGTGTGTGTGTGTACTTTATCCAAGGCAAGACTTGGTCAGTGGTTATAATGGAGCTGCCAGAGCCTCTTAGGGGCCCACAGGACTGTGTTTAGGGGCCCCCAGGACTGTTTTAGGGGCCCTCTGGACTATGTTTAGTAACCTTCAGGACTATATTAAGGGGCCCTCAGGAATATGTTTAGGGGCCCTCAAGACTGTGTCAGGGGCCCACAGGACTATGGTACGCGGCCCATAGGACTATGTTCAGGAGCCCTCAGGACTTTCTTTAAGAGCCCTCAGAACTATTTTCAGGGGCCCTCAGGACTATGGTTCGGGGCCCTCAGGAATATTTTCAGGGGCCTACCAACTACACTGATTTGTACCAGGAGTTTACCAGCTGACATTGTCAATTCTCTTCTCCCTGCTACAATGTGGACACAATGCATTGTTCTTAAGTCAATTCAAGTCAATATTATTAGTGTAGCGCTAAATCACAGTACCAGTCTCAAAGGGCTTCATAAGCCACAGTATTCCAGTAGGGTCACCAAGTCCTCTAAAGGGCATGGAAAAAGTCCATACAACAAAATACATTAAATAGTGTCTAGCAGGTCTATTCAACATCTTTTTATGATGTGATCTGCAGACAAGCCAGGGAATCAGAGAAGACAGTTGTGGTCACCGTGGTAGATTCAGCACCAAGGACAGCGCTGGAATTCCACAAAACCGGTCACTCAGCTATCCTAAGCTAACAGAAACTACGCAGAACTGTAAGCTGTGCAGTTCTGTGGACCCGTTGCCCTGCAGGTATTTGTAAGGCAGAGTCTGTTCAGTGTACCTCAACAGTGTAGACAGTCCTTTTATTAATAATCTCATGTCATGTTTTTTACTATTGTGAGTTTATGTCTAATTTGTTTATTGATTGGATTTTGTAAATCCCTGTGTTTCCTTACTTTTTACATGTTTCGGATTTGGGTATACTAGTGCATGTGCCCGTCGGGGGTGTGGCTGGTCGGAGCGTGACGGATGACGTTTGTAACGCCGCGTAAGTAGGAGTGCTTGTTTTGAAGCGGCTGATGTCCCCAATGAGAAGGTGCATTTATTCAAAGTTTATTAATATTGAACGTGTCGCGTGTCTAAATTAGTATTTGTTTTCTATGGCTGCGCTCCCTGAGCCTTTTTAAAGGGCAATGAACCCAAAATCTTTTTTTCTTTTAAACTTATATGATCTTCAACATAGCAATCCATGCTATTTTCTCATTGTAACTAAAATAAGACATATAATAAGTGATATAATAATATAATAATAAGTCATTTTGAGAAAACAGGAAAGAAAATCAATGTTTTTGCCATCCCTTCGCCAACCAGTTTGTAAATTCTACTCTGCTCCGAACTCAAGTTGCGTTCTTGCATTCATTTTATGATTTACTACAGAGCATTTGTAACATATAGCTCTTTTAAGTATAGGTACAGTGTTTTAAATTGTCATGTTTAGCGTTAGGGGTTATTTTGAGGTATTCAGAGATGGTTACTTTTACGTATTAGTTAAAGGTGGTGTATGTCATATTGAAGAGCTATAATTTTTGTGTAATTTGTTAGAAATGCCATCCATCAACCATTAGTGGGTGAAATGCTCTGTGAGAATATCTGTTTTGAGTTGACTGCACCTGCCTCTGGGCATCACATCCATCTTGCCTGTCAATCACAGGTGTGTGAAATGCAACACTTCTTAATGGCGGAGAAATGTAGGGAAGCAGAGATGGAGGGGAGGTTTTTGTTGATTGTTATCTTTAAGAATCTTGCGCTCTTTTCTGCTCTTCCTCTCTGAACAACTCCTGAATCGTACCTACAATGCCTTTAGGAGTAGTCAAGTTTAGGTAATAGCGTAGACATGGTTAGGCTGAGAGATTAGTTTAGATAATGTTAGGTTATGGTATTGGGTTAAAGGTGGTTATGTTGAGGTAGCGTTACGTTTAGATAAGTTTGGATTGGTTAATGTGTACGACAGGGCCAGAGGGGATACTGGGTGGGGACATTATTAGGGACATTGTTATCTCCGCAAATTAGACATGGTGCCGTTGTGTGCAGAAACAATCCATTTTAAACACTTTATAATGGTGATTCATATTCTACAACAATGGCAGTGACTCATTATCTATGGCTTGGGGTTGGAGCTGAGGATAGATAACTCAAAGATAGTCAAATATAAGGTTATCAAATAATGTCTGAAATGAATTGTTATTTTTAAAAAGGTGATTGAAGGTCTGAAGGTCACCATCTGCTATAAACTTTTGTCATGCATCCACAAGACTGCCATATCCCACACGACCACAAGGGACCGGCTCACCCTGTTGGGCTCTCATATACCTTCAATCAGTGAATATTGATTTCACCTGTGTTCAATTAAATTGCAGACTTAAGCCCTTCTGTGTTGTTCCTGTTGTCACTCAGTCTTGGTTTATCCTCCTGTGTGTTGGGGAATAGGGTTTTCTTCTTCTTCTTCTTCTTCTTCTTCTTCTTTCCCTATCATCACACATGCTTTATTTTCTTTTAGTGTTAATTAAAGTCTCCAAGTGGAGTTACTTGTGTTGTGTCTGTGCTTTATAACTCTGATATACCTGTATATAGTTATTTTTCAGCACTATCTTCCGTCTTCCTCCTTCACCCTTTAACATCTAGAGAACCCTGTGACACAAAAAATGCAATATAATCCCAATATCATCATCACACACACCATGTAAACATTGAAATGGGCTAATATGAAGAACTCAATGTGCCTGAAGCCTTTTGTCCTGTGTGAAGGACTACATTTGGTCCTGGAACTAGTGAGTGCCCTGCCCGTGTTCTGTATCTCATTCACACCCATACGTCTGTCTTGGATTTCAAGTATTTCGTGAACAATGTTTGGGTAGAACAGTCGCAGTGAGATGTTACCTATTCGTTATTGTGTTTTGTGTTTAGAACATACTCATTCACATCAAGCGCTTCAAGGTCAACCGTGAAATCAAACCAATAGCCAACTCATAAGAATAGGAAAAATGTTTAACAAGGAGGAAATCCATTAAGGCACACAAAAGCTATGTGAATGCAATCATCTTGGAATGTTCAAGATATACAAGCCCATCTTTTTGTTATACAACTCCTATTGTGTATGTGATTGACTACAACTAATACTGGCCCTGATTCCTAGAACTACTATGCAGTGACTAGTTTGCGCATTAGAATTGTTTGAGTGGCCTCAACATGCATGTAATGCTTTGATTATCCGCAACTGTCACTTTTGAGAAAAGCATCTGACAAACGATTACATGCAAGTCTTTGCATGTACGTTTTTATTTGTATAGCCCTTAATCACAGAGCAAAGGCCACAGTATACCAATTCCGTCTGGTCACTAAGCCCTCTGAAGGGCAAGGAAAAACTCCCTTAATTATCAGGGAAGAAACCTTGAGATGGAACGCAGAAAGAGGGATCCCTTCTTCCAGGGACTGTTAGTAGGGCAATCAAAACAGTTTTAATTATGTATTATGGTTTCATAATAACAAGACCTAGTTCTTCTGATTATTGTTAAAAGGAATGTGTATTAAACAAAGGGACCTAGCTAACCACAGGACTCCAGGGGGCCTGACATTAGCATGGTTCAAATAGTCCAATCACGGCCACCGATGTATCCCGGACTATGCATCACTAATTAGAGTCAATTATTCATCAGGTTTAATTGTGGTTCTGATTGTGGTGTTTGAATCACAGCCAATAGACTGTGGTAAAGGAGGTCAGTGCAGCATTAGGTTCAGGGTAGCAGAACCATGACAACCTTCTGAAGGGGACAGCTAGGTGTGAGTTATTTATGTCAAGATATGACGTGACCAGGCTACCTTACATACATTTACATTGGTATGGGACCTTTTTGAATCCTGTGTGCAATCTTATAGATTTGTTGACTGGGAATTTGTTTATTTTTTCCCTAAACATGTGAATCACAGAAATTGGTTAAGAAGTGTTATAACGTATCCTACCAGACTCAACATTAGTCACATTTACAAAAAAAAGAGGGGAAAAAGTGTTAAAATAATGTTGACATGTTATTCTGAAAATGATCAAAATCACATTTCAATTCTGTAAATGCCAGTGCTATATTGCTTGGACTGTTTCACAAGGGCAAATTAGTACTGTATGTAGGAATGACACAGTTGATTAATAAAACAAAACAAAATAGGATTGCGAGGACATGATTTGTGTAAAAGCGGATGTGTCCACACAAGTTCCTGGATTTTTCGGTTTGACATTAGGTTTGGATTGGCATCATCAATACCACAAACTGAATACAGATCATTATCTGGGGGCCTGGGTATGTATATGGACTTGGCTGCTTTGATGTTGGAAGTGTGTGGGCGTGTGTGTGTGTGTGTGTGTGTGTGTGTGTGTGTGTGTGTGTGTGTCATTACCTCTCAATGCTTCACAAAGCGGTTTCTCAGCAGAATAAGACTTCTGGTGCGCTAGTTGGCGGGGGATATGCGTCTCCCACAGCCCGTAAGACCAGTCTGACTTGATCAAAGAGCCCGCACCCATCCCATTCAATGCCAATGCGCCCATTAGGGATTTCAAAACTTCTGCCGGAAAAAAGAAATTATATCATGGCCGGTACGGACTTTCATTTTGGTTTCCGGAGAGTTCAGGGAATTCTTTTCCCGACTTGATCAACGTGAACGTCTTCGTCCGAGACACACAAAGCAACGGTATTAGAGATTCTGTTTGTTCGCTGGTGAATCCACACACAGTATGACTGTTGAGGACAGCTTGTGGTCGAGTCAAAAGCAGGTGCAGAACTTTCCGCCTGTGTCAAACACATAACTGTACCAGATCTGAACCCTCGCAATCTCAACTACATTATATTACAACATGGACGAATCAGTTCACACTGATTTCTGGAACATTGTGGGTCTGGATCTCTATCACAAGGGAAAACATCTAGTGAAGTGAAAAGGAGAGCTTTTTAACTGGGCTACAGTTATATACTAGATAAACTACAGGGCATAGTCGATACTCTTGCAGGTATACCATATTCTAACTTCCTTTAGACTGGGTTATGTATATGAGGTAGATACACAGCCTATGGATGCCGTTCATCATGCTTTAAAGCCTAAGGGTGCCATTACAGCCTCTGTTTGGAATTCCGGAATGTTCCAAGGCTTACCAATGAGGGAGCGGCATACCAATGGCCAATCTCCAGTGCATGACACATAGCGACCTTCTCGAAAGAGGGTCCTGCTTAGCTTGCAGGATGTCTAGAAGATCCTCCTCCATTGGACACCGCATGCCCTGCTCCATTACACAGAGCTGCAGTTAGTGCACCAGAGCTGGGATTTGGTGACAGCGAGTCGGTGATAGGGAAGCCACTGAAACTCAATAGGACTATCATAAAGGCTTTGGAAAGCAGATCACTGAGTTTCTCTCATGGCAGATGGTAAAGCTGCAGATGGTGAAGCTAAAGAGCAGCTATCGTTTAGCTAATGTTAAGCTAAAGAACAGCTGACGTTTAGCTAAAGCGCAGCTAAAAATCAGCTAAAGTTTGACTGTGGAAATCAAAAGGCTACTTATATATGTGAATTTCTTCCCTGAAGACACGGAATAAAACATTAACCCTGTGTTTTTGAAAAAAATAGGGTCTTGAGAGTGTGCATTATAATTCAAAAGAATGCATAATAATACAATACAGTATTAACTTTATAAAAGACTGTAATATCTCAAGAAAGCTCAAGACGAATCATGACTTCATTTGTATTCATATATTTTAAAAGGCTAACCTAAAATTACAAATTCAAAAATTCCAACCATTGCTTATTTTTGTGTCTCCCATCTGCTATGCAGCTGAATAATACATGGAAATACATTCATATCTATGGCCTAGCATAAAGTATTTGGGCTCCACAGCGGCCTGAGAGAGTAAAAAGTGGTCTGCGTGTGGTGAAAGTTATGGAAGTCCTCGCAGATGTTCCCCCCCCACCACGGGGCTCAGGAATTTATTAAACGGTACGGACGCTACCTGCAGCAGCAATGAGTCAACGGGGCCGTCTGTAAAACAAACGAACCGTTTATAACTTAACATCGCGACAAGACAACACATCAAAGTCATCTCAGACACTTAAAGCTATCCTACCCACGTGCGTGCACGGGGAAGCCAGGGTTTGTAAGCCTAATGAAACCAGATGTTGTGTAGCCTATCTTTTGCGCAGTGGAGATGTGTGCTGCGTGGGGGGGCCGCCCCCCCCCCGGGGGGGGGGCCGGGCGGGGGGGAGGGGAGAGAAACCTGAGAGGTACTCCACTCCCCCTCCTCCCGGGGCCAGCCAATAGCAGCAGCCGCCGGGCGGCACGCGAGGGAGGTGAAACTATAAAGCGGCGGCACCCGCTCCTGCAGAGGCAGAGACCAGAGCTCGGATAACCAAAACAGAGAGAGGCACTCAGTCCCCCAGCAGAGGACCTTTCAATCAAGAGACCGGGGTCATCACTCTACCGCTGCACCACACCGCCTTTTTCATCTCACCCCGCCCTGTCTACTCGTCTACTCAACAACCAAAGCGCAATGAGGAGCACTCTGGCCTCTGTGACCCTCTGCCTGGCGGCCCTGGCGGCCGCAGGCTTCCCCTTCGAGAGGAAAGCCGGCGCCAAGGAGAAGCGCGTGCAGTACGCGGCGTGGGACGACGTGAACGTCATCGCCCACGGCCTGCTGCAGCTGGGCCAGGGGCTGAAGGAGCACGTGGACAAGACCAAGGTCCAGATGAGGGACATCTCCGGCAAGCTGAAGGCCTCCAACAGCACGGTGAGCGAGCTGGGCAAGGAGAGCCAGAGGCTGCGGGCGGAGGGGGAGGCGCTGAAGGCCCGGGCACTAGGCCTGGAGGACCGGGAGGGGCGGCTGCTCAACGTCACGGCCGAGCTCAGGAGGCGAGCAGAGGAGGTGCAGCAGGAGCGCCGGGCGGCGAGCGAGAGGATGAGCCGGCTGGAGGAGAAGATCGACGGCATGCTTCAGGGAGACGGGGCCAACGCCGTGAGGAACGCCAGCGAGGGCCGAGCCGTCCAGGTGAGCAGAGACGCGTCTTGATTGTGGTTCTGTGGAGAGGAGATGGTGCTGTTGGGTTGATTAGAGAAGACAATGAGGCCGTGAGGGGATTATCTCTCCCCCTTTGTCTCTGCATTGCCCTTGTATTGCGGCATGCAACAGGCATGACACCTACAGCTGCTGGATGCAATGATGCACGCTTGAATGAAACCAGACCCTCAACATTCATTTTCAAAGAGTTAGAAATGAAGGAACTACATGTGTAATGTATTAACAATTGCAGTAACAATTTGTACTGCTCTACCAAAGAGTTTTGATCGACAAGAACAGTTGGCTTTAATGGTGAAGATATTTCTATGGGCTCAAGGGGGATCTGAATAGAGTTCCACTTAGATGCACAGGAAGTGCTTGGATGATTTAGAAAACTATGTGGAGCATGTGTCCCATTACATTATAAAGGTTGCTTCTCTTTAGAAAGCGGCTGTAGTTTACGACCATCGGTCGGAGTGCGTAAGAGTCAAACGTTACACATGGCTTATAGCCCATCTGCAGGCCAGCATGGGCTTGAGATACTTTGCAGAGATTGAGTGGAAAAATCCCGTACTGAATGAGTTATGCAAGCTGAACGCGGTTGGGTGCTAAAGACAAAGTGTGCTGCAGTGTACTGAATGCCTTTTCCAGACGAATGGCTTCGAGGAATGCCCTTCTGTGTAGAATCAGCAAAAGCCTACTTATTGGGCTCCATTTCTGAGCAAGTAATTGCACAGTTGTACTATAGTTGTACACAGTTGTGTCCTCCTTTATGTAACACATGGCTCTTTGATACATATGGCTGCTGTGGAGGTTTGAACGTCATGCTGACTGTGGCGGGACCTTGCCTCTTCTTTTGTAGTCAATGCTGGAAGCACAGAACAAACGCATCGACGACCTGGTGGACAGGATACATCTCCAACAGGAGAAGCTGGACAAGCAGAACACGCGCATCAGATCCCTGCAAAGTCAGGTGAGGATATACCTGTTGGCATGATGCACAGGGAGAGACACCTCTACACGGTTGGGAACTCCTGGGGGCTGTCTGCCTTTTCCTCAATGTTTGACCGTATATTCTCAACCCTCATAGATCCAGCAGACAAAGGAAGCCACCAAGAGCGCCAAGGCTGCTGCCATGAGCCAAACCGTCAGCGTGGAGCAGCAGGACTCTCCAGTCGGTAAGCCAAAGAGCCACTGACCAACCACACCCCCTCCTCCTCATTACACTAACTTAACTTAAGCAAATCACATCTGACGCCAAGGGCTGTAGGCCATGTCTAAGTTGAGGACATAAAGAAGCTTAAATCCGTTGTAATTAAAATCAAGGAAACGTGACGTAAAATGTAAAACACAGAAAGGTGTTGAAGTCTTAAACGACTTCGCTTCGGCTTGGTTCACGATGACGTGATGCTGGATATGGATAAAGTTAGATTGGAATAAATTGATACTTGTTTGACAATTTGGGGGGAAATTGCCTCGTTCCCCAGCCTTTCTCTATGGCTCAGCTGGGTCTTGGATTTGTAAAACGGTTCGTGCTTACATAAAGAGCTCTTTCTTCAGAGCTGAATTCAGTTGGAGGCTGTCCAGCTAGGGTAAAGGTTTCTGGCTTCGAACTACTGGCTGAATACACCCCATTTTCCTGTGTATCATCAGTGGGATGTTGCAGCTGTAAAAGTCTTTTACCAAAAAATGTTATGAAGCTTTTTAATCTTACTAGGGGATAGCTACAAGGGCCAAATATTATATGATTTCAGTCAGAGGGCTTATACCTCAGATGGGTGGCTATTAATCAAAACCATTGCTAGGGACAATTCAGTCCTCCCTGCATTTTGGAAGAGTTACATCCATACCCAAGTATATGTCCATAAAAATGTGTGTGAACGTGTCCTAGCATGTGGCCTCTAGCCTCTGGCTTGTAGCCTCTGGCCTAAGTCCATACGGAGAAGTAGGTGAGAGGTGAGGCGAGGAAACCGATGGGTTCAGCCAGTGTGTGCAGATCACAATAAGTCCTGTGAATACTATGTTCTGACATCAGCAGGCTTTAAGGAATTCCGTCAGAAGCAGCAAAATGTTCCTCTGGCAGAGCACCAACTAGGGGAAGGTTCGCTGGTCTGGGACGGTGTGAAGCCAGGGTCAGGCAGAGCCCAGAACAAAAGGATTACTCACTGTTTACCCAGCAGGGGGTGGAAGGGGCTCTGGCCAAATCTAACAGGCAATGGTCCTATGATAACCAGACCCGGTCCCTCTGGGTAGTGGTAAAATAACAGACCGGTGTGGAAGTGGGAAGGGGAGGGAGACATGACGGCCTCATTTTACGAGTGAACTTTGTACAGACATCCCTTTTTCAGACTGGGGCCTCCTTTCAGCTAGTTTCCCCACAACGCCCTCGTTTACGTCCAACACAGGACAGCCTTCAGGAATGCACAACCTTTCCCCTAGATCTGTCACATAGTCAGACGTCCCTCCCCCCACCCACCCAACCACCACCACCACCACCACCACCTTCAGTCTTTAGTCAATACTCTCCTCACATCCCCTCCATGTAGACCCCCCCACCTCTCTTCTCCTGACCCTTGGATCACAATATAGCATTAGAAGAAGGAGAAGTGTCCCAGAGTTCCCAGAGCCCTAAGGCCTCTGCTCGGCCCCAAGCCATGAGCCATCAGTCAGGGGTCCGACCCGTCTGGAGGTCAAAACAACCAGGCGGAGAACTATCTGTTAAAATAAAACAGCTATCAGATTAACCTCATCAGCCAATCAGATAATGCCCTGCTAAGTAGATTAAAACAAGGTTTAACCGTCAATTATCACACTTCCTGAGATTGCTGCATCAACTGACCTCTTCGAGTGCTAATAGTGCAATGCAGTAGTCCAGATGTATAGTGTGGTGCGAATGCAGCGCGATCAATACCCTATCTCATGCTCCACCGGCACGTGTCACATGCAGTCGACAGTCAGCTCACGTTTCGGTTCGTCAGCTCTTGCCTTGCGCCTCCCACATGTTCTGCATGCCCTGGCCATGCATTCCTACCTCACATACAGGCTGCTGTGCACGTGGAGGGGGGGAATGTGTGAGGGATTGGGGTTAGCTGCGTGTAACAGGCAGTAGCCAAAGCCAGTGGGAGGACTGCTTGGGAACTGGGATAAAGGTCATGTTTATTAGTTGGATCCCTCACACCCTCCCCTCTCCCCTGATTTTGCCCTGTGTATCGCTCGCGCTCTGCTTTGTTGAGGCCAGAGACTCCTAGACACATCGTTCATATCGGCTGACTTGGTGATAGGCCTGCATTCAGTGCGATAATGTATTTTATTTGAAAACACTCTTTTCCAATAAACTGGCGATATCAACAGAGGCGCAGCAAAGTCTGAAGCTTTTAACCTGAAAGTACCTCCTTGCAAGGGGAAGAGGGGTAAAATCAACGTGTAAACAAGTGAGCCAAGAGTCAGTAGATAATAATATAATATAGATAATGAAGATGTACTGCTAGGGAAATCCACCCAGGTGACTCAACAACAAGCTGTGTCGTAACAACGTAATAGAGTGACACCTGGCAAACGTCCAGAAGACAAAACAACACAAACAAACCATATTTTATAATTGCAGTTAATTCTACCCATTGTTTACCGTAGTTAAGATACAAACAAACAGATCGAAACTTGTCTGAAGTCTTAAGAGACCAATGAAGGTATCGTAATGTGGTTTGGTTTTGATGGGAGTGTTTTCAGTACTTCAGTTAAAGCCCAGGTGACTAACTTTGTTTCTGCCTTCTCTTTTGCTTTTCTTCCAGGAATTACCTCCAACTGCCATGAGCTGTTCCTGAGTGGAGAGACCTCCAGTGGTGTGTACACCATCCAGCCCCTCAACAGCCAGGCCTTCGAGGTCTACTGTGAAATGACAGCTGAAGGTGGTTGGACGGTGATCCAGAAGCGCCAAGATGGCTCCGTGGACTTTGACCAGCTATGGCAGGCCTACCAGAAGGGCTTTGGAAGCCTTCATGGTAAGGAGATCCTGATCCTGGCTGTCTTTCTCCATTGAATGGACTGGGTTTTCTGAGTGCTGGACCTAGCGTGTGCTAGCTTGGCAGATCAGATTTGGGATTAGTTTAGTTGTTCACACAGAAGACTCGCGAGCACTTCGTAAAGATCAGGCAATGTCTTCCAAATTAGTCTTAGCTCTAGTTAGCTTCTAGTTATCTAACTTGCAGTAAGCCTATACAATGTTATCAAAAAAGGACAACGATTAATGTAGGTCTGATTATGTAATGTAGCTGATAAAGTATGAGGAAGAATGGTAGGGAAAGAATAATCTAAATTATAACCACACACTGTCAGGCCAAAACTGAATACTTTCCACACCTGTACGCATGTTTAAACATTTACTTATTTCCTATTCTAGGAGAATTCTGGCTGGGATTGGAAAATATCCACTTGATGACCAAAGACGGCAACCACGTCCTCAAAGTCCAGTTCTCGGACTGGAAGGACGAGTCTGAGTCCGTGGTCATGCCCTTCAGTGTGGGGGATGAGGACTCCAAGTACTCCCTGCACATCCATCCCGCAGAAACCATGGGCAGCCTGGAGAGCTCCCTGGCTACCGACTCCACCTCTGGCCTGCCGTTCTCCACCCGCGACCAAGACAACGATCACAAGAGTGACACCAACTGTGCCAAACACCTTTCTGGTGAGTTGTCAAACCATCCCGTCAGTTGAAAGATAACTGTAACTGTATTTATCATCTATCCATAAAACAGACCAGTAGAGTAACTCTGATTCTGATTATTATTGTCTTTTATAGGTGGCTGGTGGTTCAGCAATTGCGGCCACTCCAACCTGAATGGAAGGTACTTCCAGAGCCCTCCTCCCAAGCAGCGACACCAGAGGAAGCAGGGGGTCTTCTGGAAGACCTGGAGGGGGCGCTACTACCCTCTGAAGACCACCACCATGATGGTGGCCCCTGCAGAGATCAAGAACAGGGTGTAAAAGACCAGAACTGTAAAAGAAACAAGAAAAACAATGTATGGGGATGGAGAAAGTGCAAGATGTCCATGTACCTTTCTCCAGTCCCGCTGGCTGGTTTATGGGTTGGAGGTCCACTTGAACCTGTCTGGTTCTGACTAGTTTGAGAGAGACTTTTTGCGACACAACGACGCCAAAACCAAATTGATCTATATCAGTGTATGGGTTCCGCATTGTTTTCCGCATCGCCATGTGTTCCTGAAAGCCATGACATACCTTTCCGTAGACGTAGCGGCGGACGTTGAGTGATGGAGGAAACGTGCCGGAACGTACAGACACAAACGGTGAGAGCGCTGGCGGTGGCAGGATGATTAGCCGCTTCACGCAGCAGTGAGCGATGAGCGCGTCCGTGGCGGTGATGCCGAGGGCAAGCCACACTTAAAAAGAGCTCAAGCTGTCTACGAGGTGTCTGACAGCAGGCCTGGGCGTGCGTGTGGTATGGTGGGCCTCGGTGCATTTTTAGACGAGTTAAGACCCATTGGCCACAGCATATAAGTGTCTTAAGATGTTTCATGAGTTGAATGTATTTTGAGCAGGTCAAGAGAGCGCCTACTGTTCTGACACGCTGGGTGAACTGTGGCATGTTCAAAATGCATATAAGAGTGAGAGGGACAAAATCAGGCCAATTGAAAAGCCCTTTTTACGTTTTAACGGTACGGACCAAATGGCGGCTATCCTACGATGACTGCTAACCACGCGACCATTATGGCAAAAGAAAGCCACTGTTTACCATACATATAAACCAGTGTGATCCAGGATGACAGTATTTCCATAGCCACTGTTAGAATGAATCGGGCACTGCTGAAGAACATTCCGGTCTTTGTACACAATAACTCTTACTTGCCTGTTGAAACAATGTGGAAGTTTGTCAGCATTTGTTTTTACTTTCCATTTGAGATTTTTGAAATATTTTTAAGTCATATTGACTGTGTTTATAAGAGTGACTGTTTGTGCATAATATATGAAAGAATGTCTTCTATCCTCTATGAACTTCTGTTACAAGTGTTTCTGTGACTTGTGAGAATGTGTTATAGTTGTGGTCCTGTTCTCTATTTATATACCTTTAAAAATCATGATGTATTTTTTCTGGTGCTGCCTCTTTGTAATTTATTTTGTCTTTCATTTCCTTATGTCAAGTTTTTTTTAACAGATATCAGATTTATGGCCAAAAAGAAGCCAATAAAATTGATTGAAAGAAATACTGCTGCTGGTGGTTTATTCAATGAATGTTGTTGAGCTGCATTGAGATCTCTGTGGGAAGTCAACACATTATTATACAGGGCATTATTTTACAGTATAACAATACATAGTTCATAATAAGCAATAATTGCCAGTCCATAACACTATACAGTCCTACATAGATGGAAATCACAACCTACTCAAAACACACACATTCAAACGTACTTCAGTCCTTGGTGCCATTCCCCAGGCATGCCAGATCAAGTGAGAGATAGATAAATACGCACCTCCATGCCTCATTCATGGATCATGTTGGGGGCCCATTGGGAGCTGAGGGGCCCCTGGCTGCGTGCTGCATCCCAGCAGTGACAGGAGATTTGCATGGAGCCGGATCACACGGCACGAGGCAGTCGAAGGGACACTCGGAGCAGACGGATTAGAAGGCGTTTGGGAACATGACACAGAGCTCTACAGATTTATCACAGAGGTTTAGCTCAGTGTAGGACTAATTAGCACATTGGAGAGCATATTAACCTAAGTAATAAGTTACGGTCTCATGATTTGATCATTTGGGGCCATTGATGCCCTCTCTGATTCTGACCCTACAAATAAACATGACTTCATAATGTCGACTTGATCAGCTGATAATAAAAAAAGAGGAGCATGATTCTGATGAAGTGACGTGTTCTCGGCACATCCTCAGTAACCACATGTGACTCCAGCCGGGTGCGGTCAGCTGGTGATGAACACATTGAGCTTCTGTGTGTCAGCTTCGATTCTTCACTTCTCCACCTTACTCGCCTGCTAAGCACTGCTAAGATCTCCATCACCTGGGAACAGCATTAGAAAGTCCCAGGTGATCCTTTAGGCACGTGGCGACGACGACAAATCACCGCGACTAACCTCTGGCGAAGTGTGTGTTTAGCTCTATGTAGCCATCTCCTTTTCGCTCCCTCCCCCTCCCCCCTCCCTCTCTTCCTCAAAAAAGCAAATGTGATTTTTTTTTTTTGAAATGATGTCATCACACAATCCCACAGATTCAAATTCAGATTTAAGAGGAGTATGAGGCAAAAAATGTAAATAAAGTCAATGACACTGATCCAATGACACTGTACCACCATTTGCTTCAGAAACACACAATGGTTTATGGTTATGGTTAGTTTATGGTTAATAGCGCTCTTCAAGCTAATGCGCAATGCAAACTGAAATATTTCAAAACATATTTCCTTGTCTTCAGCTCATAACCGTCGTCCTCCAGTGTTTCTGAATGTGCTGTTGCGGGGGTTTGGCAGCAGGACACGGCGAGCAGAGCGGTGCAGCAGGACAGTCTTCTACACTGTGGCAACAGGAGCATAAAAGCAGCAGCACGACCAGGCCTAGCCATCAATCACCTGCATGGCGGCAGCCCTATAAAGGCGAGGAGTTATGAGGTAGGAAGCGCAGAGGGTGGGAGGGGTTCATCAATAACGGCACAGTAACTATGGCAACTATACCGCTGAAGGGCCAGTGGTCTATGAAGGCCGTGGCCTCGTGTAAAGCCTGAATAGGAATGGGAGAGGGGTGTCCGTGGGTGGGGGACGTGTACATGGCTTTGATGTGAAGGAGCAGAGAATACATTAGTGTGCTCTATGGGTTGCTGCTGCCCTGATACACAGCACAGCAGGCCAGAGTATACCACCATGAATATTAAAGGGAAACCTATTCATATAAAATGTATTTTCTGGAGAGGATGGGTCCTCAGCCACAAAAAAAAAGGACTAAACGCAGGTTGGCAACAGTCTTCAGATGCAATACGATCGACAGAGATTGCAAATCTATCCTATATAGAGTTCGAGTAGGACACATAAGCAGATAGATGGATACGCTACTGATAATATTCATGCTAACATCTACTCTACGTTAATACAAAACAGAATCTGCGACAGGACACCGAGGGAAACGTGGATCCATCATACATTTCTTTATTATCATGTACAAATTGTCTTCGGGTGTACAAAGCTGTTTATAAGACTCCAGTGCTCACCCCCCTGTTGTCTTTATTGCAGTAAAAAAAAAAGGAAATACCAGCGTGATCAAGTCAGGAGGTACTTTGGCAAACATCATAACGTATGTGTTTTATAAGAAGGCAGGCAGAGACACACGCACACACGCACACACCCACCTCGAGCAATGTCACGTGACGCGGACAACGTAGTGAGTGGAAAAGAGCGCCGCTACGCATTATAAACAGAATAAAAGTTAATAAAATATTCTTTTTTTTTTTAAACCATAGACACTTAAAATTAGTTTGACCAGAGGAAGAGGCCGCAAGAGCCTCCTCTTCCTTACTTCATTAGACGCGGTCAAGGTTAACACGCAGGTGTACACACACACGTCCCTTCTGCTGTGTGTGCGCACGCGTGTGTGTGTACTGTGCGAGTGTTTACGTTGACAAAATACAACATGAACTGTGGGAGTCGATGCATGTCTGAGTGTGACTGTGTATGAACTGTATGCATGTCTGTAAGGATGTGTATGGATAACTCTGAATATCCTTAAGTACCGTGATCCCTGTCCGACCAGTGACACAAATGGATGAAAATCGGTTGAAGTCGGGTTTAAACCGAGAAAATTAAAACACACACAAACGCATACACGCACGCACGTGCCATCGCAGACACACAGACACACAGACACACATACACAAAGGGGTTTTGGCAAAGGAAAAGAAACTGTGTGTGGAGACGCCTGGATGCAGGTGAGCAGTGGGCCGACGTGTGGCAGCCTGTATATTTCTCGACATATATCCCCGTCCTTTGTTCAGTTTCTGCAGGCGAAACGCAAAACCAAAAAAAACGATGAACAACAACAACAACCGACCACTCCTGTCCTCACAAACAGCCGCGACCCCCGGGCTACACACAGGATAGAGGGCCGGCCGCGGGGACGGACCACAGCAAGCAGACCGCTAACAAAAACCCAGGCCAGAGAGGGGGAGAGAGAGTGAGAGAGAGACAGTGGGTGAGAGTAGAGAGAGCGAGGAAGGAAGAAGAACAAGTGTATTTTGCGTAGTGAGCGTTCCAGTTCATAGTTAAGAGTGTCCTTAAAGTGGAAGTCTCTAGTGAGGGGGGGTGAGGGAGGGAGGGAGGCGGGCTGATGTTGGCCGACGGGAGCTGAAGAGATCTTCCTGCCACCCCCCCTCTGGTTTTGCTCTTTAGAGGTATTGTTGTAAAAAGTACAGCAGCATGATCTCGTAGTGCTCCCCCGACTCTGGACAGCGAATACTGTGTCGCTCGTTGGGGTACACCTGCAAGGAACGCACACACACACACACACACACACACACACACCACACACCACACAACACACACACACACACACACACACACACACACATAGAGAGCCAAGGAGATAATTGCTTTGACTTTCTAGTCAGCTAAAAAGTGCTTCATGCTTCATTGCACAGTTCAACCGAAAGTGATATTGTCTGACAGAGATGAGCTGGGGACAATATAAAAAGACAATGATGCAACCCTCTTGTGTCATTTGGACAAAGATCTTTGCCTCAAAAACAATATTTCCCAGTAGCAGCGGTGAATATTTCAGATTCTTTTCTCTTTTTTTCCAGACATGATAGGCACGCACATTGGAGTGATCTGAAGGGCACATTCATTTTGCCCCGGAGGGTGATTACCGACAGACTACAAAGACTTCCATGGGAAGGAAGAAATAAAAACACATTGAAAAGGAGAGCCTTAGGACGGGATGGCCATTAAGACACTCAGAGAGTGGCTCCCTTATGCTGCAGATCATATGTAGGTCTACTGCACTGAAGGGGCCAAGTAAGTCAGAGAGAGAGAGAGAGAGAGAGAGAGAGAGAGAGAGAGAGAGAGAGAGAATTGAATGCTGTTGATAAGGGGACAACAGGAAGGAAGGAGACACAGGGGCGAGGCTGTAGGCATCAAAGACAGAGAAAGTGGGGAGAGAAATATAGAGAGATGGAAGGAAGAAGAAAATATATACTAAGAGGAATGAACACATATCTATATATACATACCAGACATCAGAGAAAATAATATATATTACCAACTGTATTGGAGAATTGCAAAATTAATTTGAGCATATATTTTGTTTTATTTTGTAATTATGTGAATTTCCTCAACCTTCATGCTCTAATCTAGGACCTTTCCTTTCGGTTTCTAAAGGTTGACATGCAAATTTCCATCCTCAATGAAGTACACAATGAAAGATCATTTTCATTACTGACAACTTGTCGACACCCTAATTGACCGTTGGAATATTTGCTTAAAATGTCCGCACCAGTGGGACCAAAATGACAGAGGAGGAGGACAAAGAACAAGTGAAGGGACGTAGGGAAGGGAAGGACAGAGAGGACAGATAGTCATCGTCTGGTGAAAGGTCCTTGAGAGTGCCGTGTGCGGCTGCTGTAATCACAGCCGTATGTAACATGCTGTTCCTGTTGCTCTCTCTCTCTCTCTCTCTCTCTCTCTCTCTCTCTCTCTCTCTCTCTCTCTCTCTCTCTCTCTCTCTCT
>JAOPJO010000118.1:5347794-5358295 GCA_027123675.1 Molva macrophthalma | reverse complement strand
CTCTCTCTCTCTCTCTCTCTCTCTCTCTCTCTCTCTCTCTCTCTCTCTCTCTCTCTCTCTCTCTCTCTCTCCTCTGTCCATGTACTCTTTCTACCTCTCCCTCTCGCTCACTCATACAGACAATGCTTCCATAGAGGACGACTGGTCGGATGAATTCGAAGACGACGATGACTATGATGATTTCAATGGAGATTGTGAGACCCTCAAACGAAAGCACGTGTTCATTTGTTGTGAAAGTCAAATAATGTATACAAATTAATCTTTGGGTTTTATTTCTTTTTTCTCATTGTGTCAAAGCTGAATCAGATGATAGAGCAGAGCCGCTGTATGAGGAACTGTACGAAGAGATTCCAACAGTAAGTTCACACACCTGTATCCCTTTTTCCCATGCTCTCTATCCCCTCAACATGTTTTCATACCTACTAGAAACCCTCTGCAGTCACAGTCACAAAAAGCAATTCGCACCCAGATGTATGATAGATAGATCAACATGTCAGCCTATGGATTGTACTGGCAACTGATCTACCCATCATACATCATCTGGGAGGACACTAAGGTGAACATTTCTGAGCTTAAATCTTGAGGTTAAAGTCTTGAGGTTAACTCTTGTTAATGAGAAGACTACTTTTTAACATTTCAGTCTCAGTTTGAAGACCATGGGCTAAAGGCAAGAGCTCTTTATGACTACCAAGCTGGTAAGATACGGCAATTACAAGGGGCTAGATTAATAAAAATGTCCTCCACCAAATGATATCAAATCAACTAAATTTTCTTTTCAGCGAATGATACAGAAATCAGCTTTGACCCCCATGACCTCATCACCGGGATCGAGAAGGCAGATGAGGGCTGGTGGACAGGATACGCTCCTAACGGACATTATGGGCTGTTCCCTGCTAACTACGTGGAGCCTCTCTAGCTAGCCCCTGGCTAATGTAATGCTCATGTCTCTTGTCCTTTAGAGTCAGCTTTTAATGAATTATAATGCAGCTGTTGGCAATATCTGAGGATCTTAAGATGGCCTCTTATCTAGAAAATAATCCAATATTTTAATTATTTTTGTGGATATTGTTCTTGTCCATTGATGCTTTGGTATCAATGGTGGGTGTTTGACTCTCAGCCGGAGGTTCTGGGTTTGATCCCCAATGTCCTCAGTCTACCTGCATGAAGCCTAACCACATGTCTCTGAATTTGCTAAATAGTGAAATACAATGGATTGGTGCTATTTTGAAGTTGTGAAATTAGTGGAATATAGGATTCCAGCTATGTATTTTCTACCTGAGTAGTTAAGAGTATTGAACCATATGCCAAAAACAACAAGGTATGTGCCCTCTTATAAGGCTTCTATCCTACTTCTACCCTACGAAAAAACAGTCCTGGCTGAAAGAAGAGTTCATGGCCCAGATTTCCTTTCATGGCCTATTCATAACCTTTTCTTATAATTTAAAATAAGCTATGTTATTGACCAATGAGTACCTGAAGAGAGTATGAGCCTTTTATAATAGTATCATTGTAGTAACAACAATTTTGAAATTAAATGATTGATTCATATTTTTGTCATACAACAAATTACTTTTCGTTTTGAATCCAAATAATATTTGTTTACTATTGCTTTCCTGATTTCTTGAAAAGTTGTTTCAGCATTCTGAGTGCCATAATATTCGTCACACGTTGACGCGCACGCGCAACATACATCTACGTCAAAATAAAGCGACGGCAGCTTAAAGTTGTCAAAAAGAAGGGGAAAGATGTCTGCAAGGTTACTGCTCCGTTCTGCCTTTCGGGCAACCACCACATTTCGGGCTGCAGTGGCCCCTTCGATGTCCCGTACCATGGCGGCTGGAGGTGAGCTCGGCGTTCAGATCAAGAAACGAGATCGGTTTAGGTCACACAGGTAGTTATGTTACTGTTCAGGGACGGAGATACCGCGGAAGGCGGAAGAGCTTCAGCAGCCTCCTATACCAAATGTGCCCATTTTATTATTTTGTGTAAAAAAAAAAGCATAGGTGTACATTGAAAGTACTATTTACATACATAACTTAAAAGACAGTAGTCTCTCCCAGATGCTTACTCTTACCACCACGAAGCTAAACCATTCTAATAATTGTGTAGGTGACCGTGTGGTTCTCTGTTACCAGACATGACAACAGGCTTATGATCATACCGATTCGGTTGCTGACTCAATGCATGATTGGCTACACAGCAGGGGAATTTCCAATAACTGTACCTATCCGAACACAAAGTCAAATTCTATTTACAGAATTTGAATGTTACAAACCGTACACACATTTTTAAACTGCAAACTGGCAAAGGAGTAGATTCTGATAGTAAACAACAGCAGATGAGGTAGGGGGTTACATCTTTAATCTAACTAAGGGACTTGAATCTGATCCCAAAACGTATTAGCAGTGGTACTTTGGCAATTGTTGACAGTGGTTGAGCAATGATTGAAGCTGATCTGAGTGTTTCCACTGGTCTGTGATCAGGTATTCCCACCGATGAGGAGCAAGCCACCGGTCTGGAGAAGGTCATCATGACCGCCGCAAAGGAGGGAGCGGTGAGAGACTATTAAAAACCATATTAGAAGCATTATCTAGGTAACATAAACCACATGAGAAGCATTGTCCAGGAAACTATCTGGAGAAAGTCTGAACTCAATCTCTGTAGTATTATTTGGGAAAATCATAAACCAATTCAATATAAATTATATCCTGTGCTTACTGTTATACTGTTATACAGTAGCCTAATGGATATGGCAGATAGATATGCAAAAACATGAAATCAAAGACTCCTTCAATAACATGTCCTAATAATAAGAAGCTCTAGTCATATTGTTGGGATAAGTGCATCATTCTACCATCTACCGTTTCAGGATCCCTACAATCTGATGCGGCCCAAGGAGTACGCTGGATCCAAGGCAGACCCCCATATGGTGCCCTCCATCACAGACAAGAGGATCGTCGGATGTGTCTGTACGTCAATTGTGTTGTCGTAACGCTCATACAGCTGTCTGTGTAGCTCATATTTAGCATCTGTGTTTCTGCACATAAAGATGGCATAAAACTAAAGTCTGATATTTTCATCTGAAACCAGAAACCAGAAGTTTATTGTGCTTGCCTCTTCAAGTCTGAGCAGGCAGGCAAAGCAACCTAACCAGATTATATTAAAGTTTTTGTGATATCCTCATACAATTAAATTAATTCTGACTGATCAAAACACATAAGTCACACTGACATCTGGTTCTTCTTGAAATGGTGTCATGTTATGGAAGAAGGCAATCACTCGATGTAACATAATCACCCAGATCTCCTCTCCCTGCAGGTGAAGAGGACAACACGGCTGTAGTGTGGTTCTGGCTCCACCAGGGGGAGCCCCAGCGCTGCCCGTCCTGCGGAGCCCACTACCAGCTGGTGGCCCACGAGCTGCCCCACTAACTTATACCACCACACCCATCTCCTCACACACCTCTTTTACATAGAGCTGTTTATACTCCTGTTAAGTCCTTGATTATTCCAGATGTGGTCAGAACAAAGCTAAGAGGGATTTGACAATGAGGTCAAGGATCTTAAACTCGTCTTTGGGACTTGATTTAACTTTTCTGCTTTGCATCGGGACACAATATTGTTTTTCAAACATTTCCATTGAATTGCAGTTTACATAGTCGTGTACTGTACAATCTTGCTCTGGGTCCATTTGCTATTACTGAACCAATAAAGTCTTGAATTTTGTCTGTTTATAATTCCATGTATTTTGATAACTCAAGAGGGCTCGCAACTAATATGTTCTGATATAATCTTATTTCATAACCATTTGTAGATTCCTTGCAAAGCTCCCAATTTCAGCTAAAAAGGTTCAACTCAAATTGTAAGGGGGTTAACATAGAATCAATACAAAGGATGAAATCAAGCACATCACTTTTATACAAGGTGTTCTTCTGATTTTGAGCTTGCACTCATCGGTCTGAGGAGCCGGTCGGTCTCCACACAAGCAAGTCTCCGCCAGGACCTCCACATGACCTCCTGCTGTGTCATTACTTATGTAACACGGGACAATTTCTCCCTCATATTTCAGAGTTCCTTAGTAAACCAGAAGTAAAACTTATGTAGGAACTCTAAATTTAACCAAGCCAAGTAGGACATTTTTCAAAGTTTAGCATTTCAGTATCTTACCCTCCCACATCAGATAGACTAGACTTCAAAAGATAAATTTGAATTAGACTCCACCATAGAACACAAACAGTTCAAATAACTGCTTGGAAGCAGCCTTAACCTTCCAGGAGAAACATTGAAGGTCAACACGTCACAAGATGGTGTTTCCATACTTAAGATTTATCATTTGAGACTGAAATCGTGCTCGTAAAGAGGGCCATAGCCAAATAAATGAAATATCAAACACCTTTCTGGAACATAGGCCATCTTAGGTCCAGTTCTGTGTGGTGGACCAATGAAAAATACATGAATGAGCCAACAAACATTAATTGATGTTAAAAGATGAGTATCTTTGATGTAAACATGTCTCCTGAATAAAGTTACTTTGACATAACAAAACCTGGCCAAAAATCACTAGAGATCTGTTGAATGATTAATTTGACTATAGCCATTTGATAAGAAGCAAAGACCAAAACAGACTCATGTAGGAGTTCAAGACTTTATTGTTTCATTAAGCGCAATTGGACCAGGAGTTAAGATTGTACAGTACATGACAATGTAAACTGCAACACAATGGAAGTCTGCAGAAAATAGAATTGTGTCCCGAGGTTTTGAAAAACACAAAAATGTTATGCAAAGCAAAAACAAAAACACCACAGATGAGGTTGAAAATTTGATACACGTTCTGTGTTGGAACCAAACCCTCAAGGTCAGATCAGACAAAAAGATCAAATCGTCCTTGGATTCGTTCCAACATCATCTGGAATAATTAAGAAGTGAACATTTACGTTTACATGGGTAATAATAGAGGTGTTTGCGGAGATGGGTGTGGTGGTATAAGTTAGTGGGGCAGCTCGTGGGCCACCAGCTGATAGTGGGCTCCGCAGGAGGGGCAGCGCTGGGGCTCCCCCTGGTGGAGCCAGAACCACACTACGGCCGTGTTGTCCTCTTCACCTGCAGGGAGAGGAGGAGATCTGGGTCAGGAGCAGAAACACATGGGCTGCATAGAGAACCCTTCAATCAAGTCCATTCGATATCAATAGCCCTTAAATCACAGTTACAGTCTCAACAAGCCTTATTTTACAAAACCCCTGAAGTCCATTATAGGGCAAGGAAGAGCTCTCTAAATCCAAGTTAAGAAACCACAAGAAGAACCACAGACAGAGGCTTTGTCCTATTAAAATACCATCTATTTTTGAGATCCGGGGTTCTAACAAGTGAAAGTCAAAGTTTGAATAACTAAACCAACTCTAACCAATTAGTGCTAGCCTTCGTCCATTTCCTAAATGAGTTTAGATTGCACATTGACATCTCGGGTAGGACTGCATCTAGAGAAACAAAAATACTGCATCTGTACTCAAGCCAGTGTCAACCAATGCAAGGAGAACCCCCAGCTTGCTGAGGAGAACCTAGGAGTTGGAGAAGACTACATCCTGAGCTACTGTTGACATTAAATCACTTCCTTAATTGTTTTGTTACCCAGGAGTATAGACAGTGTATTTGGGGGAATCCATGTGTTTTATTGGCATGGTATTTGGTATGGCATGGTAGTTTATGTAGTCTGTTCTGTTTTAATACAATTATTGTCATGCATGAGAATAGAGAATGCTATTTTAAGTCATTTCTGACAATATTAGATCTGAATAAAAAATAAATAATGAGATGTGCCCATAGCATGAAACAGCCTGTTTTCTCATTAGATTGAGAAGGCTGGGATGAATATGGCTCAATCATTCTGCCCCTGCCAGATATAAGACTAGGTGCCATAAATAGACACTGCCTTGCCCAATGACAGGGGGATGAATCTTCAATATTGGAGGGAGATGTATTGTCAAACAAATTTAAAAGTGTGGTCCAGATTTAGAGCTAGTCAGCTCTTGTTCATTTTTCTTGAGCCATCTGTACTCAAGCCAGTGTCAACCAATGCATGGAGAAAACCAGCATGCTGAGGAGAACCTAGGAGTTGAGCGTCTTGCTGTGGCAAAGAGGACTACACCCTGAGCTACGGTTGACATTAAATTACTTCCTTATTGTTTTGTTACCCAGGAGTATACCCAGTGTATTCTGGTATAATATACGCCTTCTCCATTTCCTGTAGAACTGGGCCCCTTTAAAAACGAATGGGTACACGAATGCCGCCTGACAATAATAAAGAGGTTGACGTACAGACGCATCCGACAATCCTCTTGTCTGTGATGGAGGGCACCATATGGGGGTCTGCCTTGGACCCAGCGTACTCCTTGGGCCGCATCAGATTATAGGGATCCTGAAACGGTAGGTAGTTAGAGATTTAACAAAAGACAGACAACATGACAGGATTTTACATGGCATTTTGCACTTGACTAAACCTTGTTTGTTTTTGTCTTTTTCCTATAGAAGATTGTTCATTGTGGTTTCACAGTATCCCACTGAAAACAAAACTATGTTTTCCTGAATTCTTAGTCTTGTGCACGAAAACCATCCATGACAAATAGAACTATTAAAAATATGCCACATCCATCACGGTGCAGTACAGATATGGAAACATTCAATTTATCACTTGTTGTGGACTATCAAAAGAAACCACATTTCACAGAATGCATCTTTAAAGTCCCAAATGCTAACTTAATAAATGAATGAATAACAACGAACAAATTAGCTATCAAAGTTTTGCGTGACACCAGCAGCTTCTTCTAATCCAACACCAGGGATCCACTGAAAACGCATCATTGCTCGCCATCAGCGGCACGTCAACTTGCTGCTAAACGTGCTCCCAAGGGCACTATCCCGAATTACCAACATTTCACAACATCAGAAAGCAATCCATGTACAAAGAATGATGTCATATTTATGGGTGAAATCGTTTATGGATGCCGTTCGTCAGCGAGAATTGAAGCTTGCCGACTTTCTTAGCTTTGACACAGGCATCGGATGCGCGGCAACGCAGGCAGTGCAGCTCCTGTCATTGATAATTAAAGCAGCGTTTCCCAGGGGAATGCAAACTCTGAAAAAATGCCCATTAAAAACGCGAAGCTCAATGGCTCCAGTGGAGGTGAGCCGTAACAAACACTTCCCAACACAGCGGTTCTGTGAGGCAGTCTGAGCTGACAGCATGGATCCAGAATCCCCCACCGCAGAGAACTTTTAGGGTAATAATGGTCTCACCGCTCCCTCCTTGGCAGCCGTCATGATGACCTTCTCCAGACCAGTGGCTTGTTCCTCATCGGTGGGAATACCTGTTAATATATGACGATTATGAAGATTTAAATGATGCAGTCCCTGATGAAGTTTAACCATAATCCATGTGTTTTATTGGCATGGTATGTCATGGTAGGTGATGTAGTCTGTTTCAGTCGTCATGCATGAGAATAGAGAATGCTATGAAGTAATTTCTGGCAATATTAGATCTGAATAAATAAATACAAATAAGATGTGTCCATAGCATGAAACAGCCTGTTTTCTCATTAGATTGAGAAGGCTGGGATGAATATGGCTCAATCATTCTGCCCCTGCCAGATATAAGACTAGGTGCCATGAATAGACACCACCTTGCCCAATGACAGGGGGATGATCTTCAATATTGGAGGGAGATGTATTGTCAAATCAATTTAAAAGTGTGTGGTCCATATTCAGAGCTAGCCAGCTCTCGTTAATTTTTCTTGGGGCTCTTGGTTGAGCTAGGCCTACTAGGATGCAGTTGTATTTTATAAACGAATACCTGTATATCTATTCTGGTCTGTTATAGGAGACATTCGCAACGCCGTAGATCAGAGTTTAAACATGAACACTGAATGGGATCGCTCATATTGAATGTGTCACTCTGCGCCCAACGCTACCATGATCCTCATAATAACTTAGTTGAACGTTTCTATTCATCCTATAGTTAGTAGTCCGCTATCGGTACCCTTCAAGACGAGCACGGTACATGCGATCAAAGTGACAGCTTAACCATATTATCACAGATTCAATGTGACCTAAGTTACAATGTATTTGTGGTTGACATTATAGTCTTTGATATAGGCCCAATACAACCAACATTAGTTAATCTCAATAAGGAACTCCTTCAGTCAATGGCACGGCCTGTCCTTGCCTGGCCTAAAACATCATCTGTTACGGTTAAACATGTGGGATTACAACCACCAAAAACCTCTATTGGACATAAGCCATTGCCGTCTTACCTCCAGCGGCCATGCCCCGGGTCAGGGCGAGGGCCGGGGAAGCCCGGGACACCGTTGCGGCGCGGAGCGCGGAGCGGAGCAGTAACCTTGCAGCCATTTCTTCTTCTTGTTGTACGACACCACTAGACAGGCGCGCTCTGATGACGCATATATATCCCTGGTCGCTCATCTTAGAATGTAGACCAATTGTTTGAGGAAAACTAAAAATTGACATGAATATATGAGAAGAGGCGTTTGAGTGAAAAAATTACCTCCACAAAAAGTTTAACATTTTCATTCTAAAATGTACTTTTCCATTTCCTAGAACATACTAAAAAAAAAGCCTACAAGCCTAAATCATATACAAGATTTCGATAGCAGTGCCATCGCATTGACCAAAAAATGTAAAATTAATATTTAAGAAATTAATGATCGATATTATGGATTCATTGCTCTAATAACCTACAAATGTTTCAAGGGAAACATGGACACCATTTGACTTGAGTGACAAATAGGGAGTGCTGTGCACTCATTTAAAGTAGTTCCCTTATGTTTTTCTTTTTCTTTTTACCGGAATAGATCATCAATTACTGATCACAAAGTGTCACAAAGGAATACATCACTAAGAGACATGATCCTCTGCCTACAGTGAAATATCTTCTAAAAGACCCAAATTGTTTATTATTTCGGACAGTATTAAAAACACTCCTCCAAGTTTTCAGTGGATTGCTTTAATTTAAAGGGACGCATTAAACCATTTCCTACTCGAATGTTAATGTTTTTCATAGCAACAAAGTCCGATCAAGTCACCACAAACATTATAAGTGTGTTGTTAAAGAAATGTAATGTCTCTGAAGGCGTTTCAATTGTTTAAATCATTTTTCAAACGTTGAATATCATCAATATACCAACAGAGGGCGCTCGTTGCCCATATCAAGAGTCCTCCAAATCAATATCGCCCAACATCTTTAGCGTTGTAGGGGGCGTGAATTTATAATTAACATTAAAGGTTATTTTAATGTAACCAGTAATAGTAGGTTCCTCTACTCAAAATGTAAGTATTGTTTTATAAAGGCGCAACCGGTAATTAGAATATTACAGGTTATTAATTATATTCACATGGATAATTGTTGATAATGCCCTAACAGTAGGCCTTTGTATTATTCTAAAATCCAGAACATAACAATGACACTTGTCATAATGGTAATAATTATGACACAAACGACCACTCTAATTGTCTTCTAGTAATAGCTATATTTAGTGTTTCATCTCTTGAAAGAAAGAGCTGATGAATCTTTAATCATAGCAATTAATTACGCTAAGTCTTAACTCTGGTTAAACAGTTATTGAAATAGATGTGCATGTTAAGACCAGAGACACCAGCTTATTTAACCGTAGAAAGTACTGGATGACGTCCATGTTATGTAATCAATTAAACAGAGAAAAGGTTTCTTAATGATTTTCCAAAAATAAAAAGAAGTACTTCATCATTTTCTCAACTGTATCTACCCCTAAAACGGCGAGATTAATCAGAAGATTAATAATATTTTGTATGAGACATGATGTAAAATGATTACCTTAGAATTAGGCTCATACTGTTAATAATAGATTTTTGCATATAACAGAGCCTATTTATGTGAAAAGACTCATGTATGTAATGACATCTATGTATTAAGATGTATGTAGCCTATGACTGGCCCAATGCGTATTATAATGAGCGTTTTCATCCAAAGTGCCTTACAGGTCTTTGTGCATACATTTAATCATTCATGTAACATGGGTGTTTAGGGAAAATCTATTAATACCTGCATTACCTACATTCATGCTGTCTTAGTATGGGTAGTCCTAGTGGGAAGAGCTACACAGGTATTACAGTAATAATAATGACCCTGGGTAACGAAACCGCCACTACATATGTAGTTAATCAGATCTACATAGGAGTGTATGCCCTATTCTTCTTGAAATAGTGAACTTGGAAGATAAACATAGTTTATATTCGTTTTTCTACCTTACAAGTTATGATCGATTTTCTCTCTCTCTTTTTCTCTCTCACTCTCTTTCTCTCTCTCTCGCGCTCTGTCTCTCGTGCTCTTGTGTGTGCGTCTTGGTGCATGCTCATATGTGTGCGTGTGTGTGTGTGCATGCTAATGTGTGTGTGTGTGTGTGTGTGTGTGTGTGTGTGTGTGTGTGTGTGTGTGTGTGTGTGTGTGTGTGTGTGTG
>JAOPJO010000118.1:5302033-5315866 GCA_027123675.1 Molva macrophthalma | reverse complement strand
CCCCCGCCCCCCCCCCCCCCCCCCCCCCCCCCCCCCCCCCCCCCCCCCCCCCCCCCCCCCCCCCCCCCCCCCGGGGGCACCTTCTTAAAAGGTCTTCCTGTGGATGGCACGCGCCCGGTCCTCCTCGTACTCCCGCTTCGACACCCACATCTTCTTGAAGGTGTCCAGTGACGCTAGGATGGAGCCACTGTGGCGGAGGAAGAAGGCGGAGGGACAGACGCGTTAACAGCCGATCATTAGAGCGGAAGTCAACAACAAAATGAAGAGCCCAGTCTCTGCCCACTAGGGCAAATCTCTTGAGCCAATCAAAAGAGGGATAAACCCATTGGAATCCTATTTGCCACCATGTCATGTGTGGACTATTGTGGTGTTGGCTTATATCCATACAAGATAAGATGTACTTTATTCATAGGAAATGAGGGTGCCAGGCTATCCATAAGAATTAAAAAGGAGCTATAATAATAATAATAATAATAATATACAAAATAAAGCAAACCCAGTTAGGGTTATGTGGGGTAAAAGTCTTACCCGATCCATGTGGAATAGAGTCGTTCTTGAGGAGCGGAGATCTGCAAATTAAATCAGAGAGATGTTGATTACACACTTCAGATCTCCACTAATCTGATTAGCAGCTGATAATTGTGGCGTAGGAACAGGTGATACAGAACAACACAATAAATAAATGAGTAAACGTAGCAACAATGCACGAGTACATTGCCATAATTAATAGCGGTTTTAAGATTCAGGATTCTGGTGGATTGGCCACCGAGCCTCACCTTGATCTTTACATCTTTAGGCGCGAGCTTCTTCACTTCCGTTAGTAGCCTTTCTCCAAAGCCTGTAAGATGAGATCCAATGAAGGAGATGGTTTGTTATTAAAGTACAAATATTCATTCAAATATAAATCTGAGGATTTCCTCAATTGTCAGAGATCCTACAGCATCCTTCTATCGGCAAGTCCTAATTTGTAAATTCCTTTCCCCAGCACAAAACATTTTGGGGAGGGAACATTTGTTATGTGAAGCAAACATGAACATAACATGGGTGGTGCAAATACTTTGTCTCATCGGCTTGTGCTTCACGGTGTATTTCTACTCAGATTTGACTATGGAGATGGTATTCAAATTTGACTAGCCAAATGAACGTGGAAGTATTTAAAACATGTTCATGACTAATATTAAAACGTACCAAACGGATAAAGAAAGTTAAAAACAAAATTTTAGGAAATGTCCAAGTACCGCCTGCATTCCTACAAAGTACCCCCTAGTGGTACGCGTGCCCCCATTTGAGAAACACTGCCCTAAAAGGACAAGCACATTACCACTGAAAACCTGCGGAAGGAACCCAGAAGAACAGGGGGGTCCTTCCTCCCTGGGGAGGGTTGGCCGGATGGGCAGACACCCACCTTTGATCAGGGTGGTTCCTCCACACAGCACGATGGTGGAGAAGAGCGTGCGGCGCAGGTCCATGTCGGACTTCTGGATGGAGTAGGCCAGCACCTCATGAATACCAGGACTCTCGTCTCCGATCAGGTCGGGTCTGAAGAGCAGCTCGGGAGCTCTGAACCGGGCCGGTCCGATCTACCGGGGAGAACGGGCGCTTATTATGGCAGCTGATCTTCGCGTGGATTATCTATTGCCGTGGTCATACATCAGAGATATTTCTGAAGCATCTGTAATGTTTTTCTAATCATTGACTTCTGTTTTGTCATGCAATGGGTCAAGCCTTCACTTATGCGTCAATCGGCAAAATGTAGACCAAATATAAGCAGTATTAAAATAGGATTAGATCATTATTGTATGCTATTATCGTTATTTTATTGTACATTATTTTTCAAAAACGGCTGTGGAGAGGGTTGTGGTTTTCAAATGCATTCATTTCAATAATCTCTTCTTATTCAAACATGAACTTTCCTTGTGCGACCGTCCACGAAATCACACTCACGTTTAATGAGCTTCCATCGGGTAGTATATACTGGGCTTTCTCGGTCTCCAACGTCTCGTCCTTCTGGGGGTTCAGTGACAGGTAACAGGCTCTCTGCCGAGGGGAACACACAAGGACACCATGGAGCAAACCATAAGACCAATACCTGGGCCACAAACAACACGACAACAAGGTCAAAAGAAACACGTCAAGCCCCCCCAAAACAAAAAACAAACAAAGACGAGATTAAAAGAAAGTCAGGCGAACGTCTCAAAAGAAAAACAAACGCACAAAGACGAGGTGAAAGAAGTCGCCTACAACAGAAGGTAAGAAGAAACGACGTCAAAGTCAATTCAACGGAGGAGTCTCAACGGAAAAAAAACGAAAACACGCCAACAACGAGAAGGTTCATATCATCTGTCATCTGAAAGCCTCCCACGACCCAGATGATAAACACTACATAAAACAGTCCGGGGGGCGTACCTCTTTGATGGTGCGGACCACCTCGAACTCGGCAGAGGTGTTGAAGTTGTAGCCCTCCTTGCGGAGCAGCAGGCGGAGGTAGCGCGAGACGTCGCGGCCGGCCACGTCCACCCGCATGATGGAGTGGGGGATGGCAAAGCCCTCGTAGATGGGCACCACGTGGGTCACCCCGTCCCCGGCGTCCAGGACAACGCCCGTGGTCCGGCCCGTGGCGTACCTTCAGGAGGGACGGGGAGGAAGGGGGGAGGGGAGTGCGGTTAGATGGGAGAATGGACTGGACTGAGCAGAGCACACCAGCTGAAAAATACGTAAAGCCCCAGTCGGAGGAGGGTCCTTTGGATTCCTTTTTGGCGGTTACTTTAATTATATCGCAAGTTGCATACACAATTGTGTAGTTTAAATGTGCTTTCAAAACAGTCCGTACAACTGCACTGCAATGTCAATGCAATTTGCATGAAAAGGTCATAGAAAGAGCCTTACATTAAAACAAAATGACAAAATAAAATGAGGTTCCCATTTAATAGGCCTATACGGTGGATGGTTTAGGATATGGGTTTAGTGAAATGCAGGTCATTTAGGCCCCCTAGCCACGACAAAGACTAGCACTAGTATTTGCTGACTACTAGCATACAGTATTCATTCAGGAGCAGGTAGGGGAGACAGCTTGCTCATGCTGACAGAACCTGACAGACTGCTGACAGACCCTTTGGGCTGGGAGTCAAACACCATAACACTAGACAAACTTTGTTGACATTTTGTTACTATGTCGAAATGTTGAAAAAAATAAAAATGCAGGGCCATTATAAAAGCCAAAGCACAAAGAAGGTGAAGGATCAGTGGTTTTGCACAAACTGTGTTCCAATTTTGTCCAATAACACTAAAACATGTTCATTATCGTTTTTGGAAATTTCCGCATCTAGTTCCCTTAAATGTCAAAAGCAGGCAAACAACAGGCTTTGAAACAGGCACGAGCACAACACGCTGGATGTATGAATAAACCTACTTCGTAAATTAAATGTCAATCGTTTATGATACATTTTTAATGCATTTTCACAACACCACCGAATGTCACCGGCCCAAGTTAAGTCATCAACGCCACGTCAGTATTTCCAATAAGCAATTATTGGACACCTGACATCTAATTAAAACACAACACATCACCATTTGCAGATTACACTGAAAGAGTCAGTTAAACTGCACCCTGACTGCATGCGTGTTAAAACACTGGCCATTGTGATTACACAAGCGTTTCTGTACGCTTTTGCATCACCATTTTTTTTATTCACCAAATAAATAGTGACAAAAATACGAGCCATAAGACTATACTCCTCAAACATCTCAGCTGCCTGCTACACTAATTTTCTTCCGCTGCCTGGAAATGCATGTATTTTTAAAGCAGGTGTGATAGCACTGTTTAAATTCAATAACATGAATAACTGTCATAGTCACGTCTGAGAGCAAAGTGTGAAACAATTACCGTCAAGGTCACCAGAATACAGGTAACGCAGACAGACATCAGCCGTGTCCGGTGTGCCAACTGTGATGAAATAATAATTTTGAAACTTTGTTGTACCCTTGATCCTAGCAACCCTAGTTCTATACCAGGAACTATGTATATGTATATATTTAAATAAGCATACATAAATCACAGCTACACATTATAAACATCCGTAATATATACAAAGCGGAGGTTCTTAACCTTTTTGCGAGTGCGACCCACTTTTGACGGTTAAATAGTTTTAATGTAACTTACAAATGATTTTTGTTAGTTTTCTTTTTTAACTTAGGCTCTACCTTTCCCCTGACCCCCAGATTAAGAACCGCTGGTAGAGACAGAGAGACCGATAAGATAGATGGAGATACACACATGTGTAGATTCCCAACACTTACAGGCTTAGCACTGCTTGCATGGAGATGAAGAGGGCAGGAACGTTGAAGGTCTCAAAGAACACCTCAGCAGCCTTCTCTCGGTTTTTACTGGGATTCAGCGGAGCCTCCGTCAGTAGTACAGGGTGCTGCACAGAGGAGAGGAGAGGACACACATACACACCTTTTTATTAGTTTGAAATGGATGCATGTAATTCAGTGGGAGGAACTGCACTTTTTAGCACTGATGGTAGAGAGTTCAGGTCTACCTATAGATTGGAAATGAAGAGACTGGAAAAGGTCTATGGAATAGAAGAGGACTAGACAGAGAGACCTTAACAAGAGGACTATGCGGGATGAAGACATTTTCAAAATCACTATGGATGAGAAATGGACTCGGGGAAAGAAGATACATTTGGACTAAACCTGGAAGCGAGCCTCGATGAAGAGGCATAAGAAGAAGACCATGGACTAGATGAAAATATGTTATTGACTATGAATTATGTTAAAGGGGAGGTGTCACCCTCAGTTATTTTCTAATATAGAGAGCACTGCTTCAAACGGGGTGTCATGAAAACAAATCGCAGTCTGCAACATGGGGGCCAATGGAGAACGTTAACCCTGGAACAATGAGGTCAATAAGACCTTACTAGTGTAGAAAATAGGTGAATGGACATTTCCCCTTTAAGGACTATGGCATAGAAAAGACAATGAGGAAGAGGACTATGGACGATAAAGAGACACCGACTCCGAGCCACAAGGAAGGACATTAGGAAAGACCATAAGGAGCACCCCCACCTCCTCAGAGAAGGTCTGCAGCTGCTCCTTGGAGTAGACGTACTGCCAAATGCGCTCCATGTCGTTCCAGTCGTTCACGATGCCGTGCTCCATGGGGTAGCGCACAGACAACAGCCCTCTGTGTTCCTGGTGGGGCAGGAAACCACACAGGCAAACACGCGCACGCACACACACAAATGAAAATAGATTCTATACGATTTTTTGTTGTGAGGAGTACAAGCTTCAGTTGCCATGGTAATATTTTCGACTGTGCTATGCTGTGGTTGTATTTTGCAGTCAATTAGTAGGGAGGGAGTTTCTTTAATAAGGTCTTCAGACGTATCTGACGTGTATTCCCTGTTCGTGTCCCTGTTGCGCAAACATTTTAGAAGCTAAGGAAATAGAGGTGGGAAAAGGAAAACAGTATAAGTCTTGAAAATAACATGTCTATTTTTGACCTTCATTTTATTTTTATCTTAGCCTTTGAAGTTTGTCATTAATAAAAATGGGTGGATTTGAATGAGGTTACCGTTTTACTCATTACTCACTAAGAACAATCGAAATCAAACAGAAAGTAAGTAATTCATTGTGGGTAATAGGAAGTCATTACTAGGGAGCAATACGTAGCCCCTCAATTCATCTGCATGAAAAGTTACAGATAAAAGCATGGAAGCGATAGCACTTTAATAGAGTAGGAACAGTACTTCTGCTTTGGGTCCGATGAACAGATCTCCCTCCAGGGCTCCTGCCATCACGCGCACATGCTTGGGCCGTCCCACACTGGAACACACAGACACACACACACACAGTTACTGATCACATCACATAATTATTATTGTTAAGCATAATTAGTAAATGTCGCCTTGCTCTTAGGAAATGCTGTTTGGGATGTCACTCACTAGTTTGGGAAGCAGTACTTTGGGATCTGGTCACCTGCAAACCCAGCCTTAATAACCCCAGAACCCTAGAAGGAAGGAAACGGAAAACAATTTTAACAGTGTGCCCCTGTTTTTAAGACGAACTAACGAGTAGTGAGACGTGTACAGTGGGAACAGATTGTGTCTGTATATGTTTTTAGTCTGTGAAGGATAGTGATGAAGGAGTGAGAGGGGAGTCATAAGACGCAGCCTAGGGCCACTAGTCATCAGCCAGAATCCTGCTCTTTTTCTCAAGTTACAGTCTTCAATTATACAATGGTTGCCATATAACATAATAAGAACGATTTAACAGTAAGCCCAGGACGGCCACGATTTTAAAAAAATAACTCAAAATGCATGCACCAGGCATTCAAATTGTATAATTTAAAGATGAATGTCAAAACAGAGACCGTTACATCTAGCATATAATATCTGTGTGTGTGCTGGTAAGGATCAACCTGTCCTCTCTACATAATCTGAGCTAGCAATAACCAGCCTACTGCATCTGCTAACGTTAGCAGCAGTAGCTAATGTTGCTGCTTTGTCAAGCCTGAGATGATCATTAATCACCACTTGGACTGAACGTTAAGGGGACTTGGGGCGAGATTGTGTCACCACCATTGTTGTGTTGCAGGCAGTAGCAATATAAACCATAATACTGAAACCGGTGCGCTAACCCCGCTAGCAGAGCAACACAATAAGCAGCTAACGTTAGCGGCCTCAGTTAGGGTGTGGATGAATGACATCATCAATACTCACATTATCAATCACAACGGGCTGGTTAGCTAAAATGTCATAAGACTCCATGACGGAATAGTTATTTAAGATGTTTTTCTATAAAAATGCGTTTTATTTCCTTTCCAGTTTGGCGTTATAATCAGTAAAAACGTCCCAGTACTGTAGACTCGGATGTCTGGTCGCCGCTCCTTTGCTGTTGGGGACCGCCTACCACAACAACCCAGGCCAGCGTGATATAACTGACACACCAAACAGCCAATCGCAGTGCTCTATATAGCCGTCCACGTGCTCACTGTCAAATCCCAGATCCTTAAGAAAGTGTCTTCCTTATTATATATCCATGGAGGTTTCTGTCTACCCGTGGATGTACGATAAGAACGGTCTTCGTTACTTCTAGTTTCTCAAACACTATTATATTATATTATAGAATAATTACATGAAGCCATACATTTTTTTAACAAAGAGTTGTGAATAATGAATACAGGGTGTTCAGTTTTTCCTTTAGAAAGGCCAGACTCGTAAGGACGGATGACGGAGGATGGATAGATATTTAGATTATATTACTGATTATTTGGTTGCCACAAGTTATCAATAAGGGTTGATATTATTCATATAGGGAGAAAAAAGGAGAACATGGTGGTTGTGTGGTAGAGGTGGTTGGTGTTCTTGTTAACTTTTTATTAACTAATTGGTCACATGTCTATGTGACCAGTCAAGTTAATTTAGTTTTGCTCTCCATGTCGGTTGTGAGCCCTGGCATTTTAATACACCCATACCATCCAATCCAGAGTGGAAGGCGTGGGGACCATTGACACGGTGGGGACGTGTAGGCTTAGAGGAAACTGAAACTCAGCCCTTTGTCCAATCAGAGTCGTGAGTCTACGGATATACACACTGAATTCCAGTAAGTGCGCCTCGTACTTTTGTCAATATTGATACAAATTTCGATATTACGCCATCCAGATACGCAGCATTAGAAGAAATTTACGGTCGTATTTGGCTCAGTGATCAGCCGGTTAGTTGGTGTGTACCTGACAGTTGTAGATCAGCTGCTGTGTAAAATGCATGTAAACTGCTAGCTGAGGTAGCTAACCTTCATCGGTTATACATGCTAATGCTAGCTGTTACTTTACGATTTGACGTGCGGTTTATTATGACTTGTTTAACTATGAAGTGGTGTATTATGAAGTGATTAACTGTACAATCGTGTATTAAGACTTGTTTAACTATGAAGTGGTGTATTATGAAGTGATTAACTGTACAATCGTGTATTAAGACTTGTTTAACTATGAAGTGGTGTTTTATGACTTGATTAACCATGAGGTGGTGTATTCTGACTTGATTATCTATAAAGTCGTGTATTATGACTTGTTTAACTAGGTGGTGGTTTAGTGGTGTAACTATTAGGACATTATTAACTGTGAAGTGGTTTGCTATGACTTGTTTAACTATCAAGTGGTGTATTATGACTTAATTAACTATGAAGTGGTTTATTATGACCTCGTTAAATATATGAGGTGGTGTATTAGGAATTGATTTACTATGAAGTTAATGTAAAAACAAAGCAAACGAAAACGATTATGGTGGAGGCTCTGGTTGCTAATGCATGTTTCTACTCATCCTGATAGTTATCTGTTCAACTTCATATGTTTTCTTTTTGACAGGTTGTGATGATATCTGTAAAGTTGAGCACTGCTGTCTGCTCCAGAGCTTGTGCTGCCATTTGACTGAAATCAAGTCGTGGAGACTTCTGAGATTATGGCCTGTGCAGCAGTGGTTGAAGAAGTACCTGAAAAGTAAGTTCCCTCACTTATGCTGTTTGTTCAGTTCCAAAAACCTATTCATTTTTCAAAGAGCTGTTTAATTTTGTTTGTTTTTTTTGTTTGTTTTAAATGTCTGTGTCTCTGGGTGGTTCTGTGTAGACACTGTTGGGTCTGTTTTGCTTCTGAGCGAGAAGATCGACATGCGGAGTGGGTTAACCCATGCAGGTGTAAAGGGTGCACAAAATGGATCCATCAGTCTTGCTTGCAACGGTGGCTGGATGAGAAGCAGAAGGGGAACAACGGAGGACCAGTGAACTGCCCACAATGCGGTACAGAATACCGCATTGTGTTCCCCAAAATGGGTGAGTGGACACATTTGAATCAAATCAGTATTTGGTACTAATTTGGTATTCATTCATCTTAATGAAGTATGCAGAGATGCACAGCTTTGCTTTTAAGCTTTTTTGTTATTGTGGACCAGAAAATACAGTACATTGGGAATAAAGATCCAGATGTTTCTGTAGATGCTCTCATCTCATCTCATCTTCAACCACTTATCCGGGGTCGGGTCGCGGGGGCAGCAGCTCTAGCAAGGGACCCCAGACTTCCCTTTCCCTTTTTCTGTAGATGCTGTCATTTTTTATTTCAGAAAAAACACTTGCTTATATTTTTTTGTTTGAACCTTTATCAACTTGTAAGCAGAGGTTGTTTATAAAAAGTACTTTGAATGTGTTCAAATAGTCCAGTCTAAATCAGCAAAGGCATCTGCTACATTTAACTTAAGCTATTTGTTGAGACAGCATGACAATGCTGTAATTTATTTACTGGATCAATAATAACTGAATTAAACAGGTACTTGGATAAAGACCATCCTCTTTGACTCAAAGTTTACGGTCCCTCCCCCTCCTTCCCCAGGACCATTGGTCTATTCCCTCGAGCATGTAGACAAGGCTATCTCCCGGGTCAGTCCATTCGCTGCAATGGGGGTGGTAGTTGGGACCGTGTACTGGTCTGCTGTCACCTACGGGGCTGTGACAGTCATGCAGGTACACAGAGCTCCCAACACAACAATGACCAACAGAATTAAAATGTGTGATTAGTTTGTAATGTTCGTTATGTCTTCCTATTTTGACGTGAAGGTTGTGGGCCATAAGAAGGGTCTGTTTTTGATGGAGAGAGCGGACCCTGTGTTTTTGTTAATGGGCCTTCCCACCATCCCTGTCATGCTGGTGCTGGGAAAGATGATCCGCTGGGAGGACTACATACTGACACTTTGGCACAGATACTCTGGTCAACAGCTAAGAGGTAAACAAAACATAATAATCATTAATACCTCTTTCTTACATGATACACACAAACACACACACACACCTCATCCTAATCTTCTCAGATGAGGGAAGGTAAGTGGTTAGGGTGTTTGACTCCTAACCGAAAGGTATTTCTGTGTTGTATTTTTTTATACCAGGTCGCCAGATGCATCGCATTCTCCTTGACAGGACCTTTACCCGGGAACACCTGTCAGTCTCTAGGACCCTCTGTGGGGCTCTGATCTTCCCCTCTATTGCCAGCCTCACGGGACGGTTGTTCTTCCAAAGATTTCCCTCAAGTCTGCAGCGCACTATTTTGGTGAGTGCATATTGTTTATCTGAGGTAAGCGTGGCAGTGACCAGAGTTCATCCAGACAGTGAAGTATCGTTGTCACTCAACGCTGCCTACACCACATTTTAAACCATGGAGTTGCACATCAAGTCCAATTTAAGAGAACAAAAACATTTTATAAGCCGGCTTGTGATGAATTATTAGTATTTTCCAACATGTCAGTGTGTACTTGTGTTGATTAGCATAGTTTTTGTGTGCTTTTGAACTTTCAAAATCACATAGGCTGATTAAGTACGGCATTACATTTCAATCGTGAAAACCACCTCTTCTTCTGTTCTTCATCTCCCTAGGGAGGAATAGCGTTTGTGTTGATAAAGGGGGCGCTAAAGGTGTACTTCAAGCAGCAGCAGTTCCTGATTCAGACCAACCGGCAAATCCTCAACTATCCAGAGAGTAACGGAGAGCCGGAGAGAGACGAAGATAATGAGAGAGGCGAGGAGGACGCAGAGGACAGTGGGAATGAATGAGTGAATGATTCAAGACTTCATAGGGAGGAAGTGTGGACATGGAAAACATTTGAACAAAGTAAAGAACTCGCAGTGACAGAAGATGTAACTGCATATTAAATGTACACCTGGTGTCTTGTTTTAATGAAAAGAGCAGGATGTCTTAACCTTCTCTAAGATGAAGTTTTATAGATGATGATGATGATGATGATGATGATGAGGGAAGGTGATCCTTCAGGTTTCCCCTTCGGGATTAACAATCTCTGCCAACATTCAACGGCAACGTCAGGACAACATTTTGGCAGTGGTGGTCTTCATTTGGTGCAGTTTGATTGGTAAGGATATAACAGCATTTAGCGCCGTAGGATGCAACTGGCATTATGTTTAGGTTAATGTGTATTTCTTCGGTAGGAGAAGAGATCTAAGGGGTGTCCAGGTGTAAAACAACATCATGAAAGGGCCTCTATTTTATCAAAAGTTACCAGTTGGTTGGCTGATCTATCTATCATGCATCTGGGTGGACATGCCCACTTGTGATGTCACCATTGGGTCAATTTTGAAAGGGATTGTAATGGACATAACACCTAGTGGTTAAATAGGGGCCCTTTTTTGACGTTGGTGAATGTTGGTCTTTTAATTTATAAGACTGTAGTAAAAGGGGCTGAGCTCTGTTTGTTTGAATAAGGCCCTGACCAGCTCCACAATGCCATCTTTGATTATTGATCGGATTTACAATTACTACTTGTAATAAATAATTGCATAGTAATATGAGTAATATTGATGAATAATCAACATCATAGTGCAATTTTATTTGAAGAATTATAAACTAAGCCACATAAAACTATGTGCTCAATAGCAACTTTTAAACATGAAACATTTTATGAATCAATTTTATAACCAAAATAAGGCTGTATAATTCTGAAATGTGGATTTGAATACCACTAATCCTTGATGATTGATTGTGTTGTAAGTATTTTGTATTTCACGGAAAACAAATCAAAAATTTATTTTCTTACGAAGTAAATATATATTGAGTCTTCACACTGTTGTGGTATTATTGAAAATGGTATTGCACTATGATGTTTGTGATCTAAAACTATTTCTTAATCCTTAATGAATGTTATTTTTAATATATAAATAATTGAAAACGGTGCTAATAATATGATATCCTATAGAATGATTGTCTGGCTGCTGCCCCATTTTTTATTTATATTCATGGTGTTCAATTATGAGGTAGTTTCATGCCACAGTTGTGCAGTTTCACTTTCCATGATTTAGTGATTTATTTGAATAAAGCTCTCGCAAACATGACATTTTGGATGACCTTTTGTTGACGCTCGATATTCTCACTGCATGTGTTATTATGGGCGTTGGTGTAAATTGAAATTGATGAGCATGCCAAAGAAAAAGAAGAAACCCGAACAGCAACTACTGTTCCTTAGTCCCCGCCCTGTTGACTCGCTGATTGGTTCATCACAGTGACGCTCTTTACGGCGTCCCATGGTTGCAGGAAAAGGGAAACGATGACAGACAGTTAGAGGCCAACTTGCCAACCGATTTTAAATGGCACTATTTTAACGTTTTAATCTGCAATGAAAAGAGTCACTGTCTTCACAAGAGGGACGTCGTCCAACGGAAAGGTAAACTGGGAAAAACGGCGAATGTATTTGCAGGTTCTTTGTTCATCACTCAACCCCATTCATCTCTCCTGAGTAAACACAATCCCAACATAACACACACCGCCGCTACCTGTTCGTTCCACTTCGAAGCGTGTCATATCTAACATTGAGCGCTGTTTCATTTCTGCAAGGTGGTGGCCGTCTACGGTTCTCTGGAAGACTTGTTGTCTGTTGCAAGTACGAAACTGGGAATAAGAGCATCCAGCGTTTACAACGGGAGTGGTGGGCTGATAGACGATATAGCCTTAATTAGGTAGGATATAAACGACCATATCTCCCCCATATCTAACTTTTGATATTCCCCCGTTATTTAAAATAATATGCTGTTTAATGTACTGTCCCTTCAGAGATGATGATGTGCTTTACATGTCGGATGGAGACTGTTTAGAGGGTAAGCCATTTTGTTGAACGTCATTTTTTACTAAATGAATCACTCGGATGAGTGTATCGATCAGTCGACATCAGGTGTAGGAAAAAGTTCAACGTGTCTTTGCTTTTAATGTAGAAAAAGACGGGGAAGGTTTTTGCGATCCTGAAAAATGTCAGCCGCACACGGATTGGCTGACGCTCAATGTGGGTGGTCGGTGCTTCACCACCACAAGGTATCACATCCAATCAAAGCACAATTATATATTTCGATTTTACCTTAAACAACGGTAACGCTTTTCTTCTTTCTCAGGAGTACATTGGTCAACAAAGACCCCGACAGCATGTTAGCCCACATGTTCAGAGACAAAGGTGATGTCATTTATAATTACGGGAGGGAGAATAGTGTCTGCTAAATTGTAAATAATGAGGTGCTTTCAATTTTTATCATGGATGATTATGTATTTTATATTGGCATGCTACTCCTCTCCCTGTTTTAATTTTATTTAGATGTTTGGATGAACAAGCAGGATTCCCAAGGTGCATATTTAATAGACCGCAGTCCGGAGTATTTTGAACCTATTTTGAATTATTTAAGACATGGACAACTCATCCTTAACGAAGCCATCAACCCACTGGGTATATTAAACACACACACACACACACACACTTAATATCTTATCTTAGCCTTATTGATATTATAAATATAATACGTTACTCTCTCTTTAGGTGTTTTGGAGGAGGCTCGTTTCTTTGGAATCGAACAGTTGGCCGTACAGTTAGAGACCCAAATTAAGGTATTCACAGTGTATAATACCATGTGTTAAGGTATTCATAGTGTATATTACCATGTGTTAAGGTAGTCATAGTCTATAAAACCATGCGTTGTCAAACTAGGCTCAATACGTAGCCAGTGTGGTTCCATGCTAGCATAGCTTCATAACATCGTCTCTCTCTCTCCTCCACAGGCTTCCCAGCCGCCCCAGGACCACTCACCTTTGACCCGGAAGGAGTTCATAAGGTTTCTATTAGCCACCACTACAAAGTCTGAGCTGCGTTGTCAGGTCAGATACACTTTTGAGATCCGAGGCACCTAGAGACACACACACACACACACACACACACACACACACACACACACACACACACACACACACACACACACAGAAGGATACACACAGCCAGGTGGAGCCCCTTCCCTTGCCTGTATAAGAAA
>JAOPJO010000118.1:5242553-5262553 GCA_027123675.1 Molva macrophthalma | reverse complement strand
CGATCGATTGAGTTAGTTATTAAATGTGCAAGAAAACTAAACTATATACAGCGACAGAGCTCAGAAAAGGTTGCATATATATGTCCGATATTTCTTCATATTGTAGCCTATATAAGCTAATAGAATACGCAGTGTGACAGTTATTATCAAGAAGGTGGAGCGCGCAACAAGCTACGCGCACAGCTGAGTTTGACAGGTCAAATATTTCTACAACAACGAATCAAATAGCCAATAAAATGTGGTTAGGCTGTAAGTTAACAGCCTATAAGAATAACAGAAATACTCAGTTTCATCAAAAAATAGGCTGCTATCTTTTTTTTTTATTAAGAAAAGGCGAAATGTTACAAGAATTATTCCCGCAACGGAGAGGGATTGTTTTAATGAGCGTAATTACAAGCGTGATAACGGTGTCAGTTATTCTGACCAGTAGATGTCGCTATAATAAGACTTATCGTCACATTAGAATTGTATAAAAGGCGTTAAATAAAAACTAAATATATATATATATTTTTAACTATTAAAGTAGAACACTTTTGACAGAAAATATATCTTAAATGAGTATATAGCGTTTACAGTTTATTTTGAAGTAACCTACATTACATTGGAATCATTTCTGCGAATGTGCATCTGTCAATCATCAGCTGCGTTTACTCCTCACGGATGCCACAATGGCGGCGCCCGGCGATGTGCGGAACGATCCTGGGAAGCTAGAATTGTATCCTTTTATACCTTTCTGTATTCTATATTTGATACAGCATTAATGAGGTACATTATCTAATCCAAAAGCGCTCACATAAGTGCTTTAAACTAATTTGACAGTCTAATGAATTGCAAGATATGATTTTGTTCTGTTTTGATTTCGATCGCATGGCATCTTTGGATTGGGGATTGTTTTGGTGTTAAACGCATTGCTGTCACTAAACATTATTCCTTATCTTTGGGTTACTAGTTTTGGAAAACCTTAAATAACGTTAAGTATGATTTAGTTAGATGTGATCCATCGCGAGTTATTGGATGTTGAGAAGAATTGTTTTATCAGAATAGTTGGTTAGTTGAGGTTCTGTGTATTTATCTGGTCATCGATAACATTTCGAGGCGTAACGTTATTTCTTCCTGTGTTATTGTCGTTTATTTTCTTCTAGATCATGTAGGGCCTACTATGAAAACCAGACAATTACAATGAGTTATGCTAGAAGTACCTGGACCTCGGAGCTAGTTTGTTATATCATTGAAAGGATTTCCCCACACACTTTCTTGAGAGGATATGGTATTACTCTGTATTAACATATGCTATGAATGGAAGATTCCAGAATAACGTTTTTATTCTGGGAAAAAAACAACACTTAGTCTATGTAATGTCCTTGTCCTCAACCAATCTACAGTGCTTTAGACGTTCCTTTCCCCTCGTCTCGGGAGGCCTCCATCGCTCTCCAATCTCTGTCGCCCGACCGAGAGCCACGGAAAGGAGGCATCAGCAAGTTACTTACGGTGTCCGGCAGCACTCTCTCTGTGTAAGCCTGAACACTTTTTCAAAAACCCTTTGCACATTACACATTATCTTTGTCACCAAATAAGATATGCATTGATTTATTTTATTTATGCATATACATTTTACCAGCAAATTATTTTGCAGTATGTTTTGTTTCGTTGCTTTTTTATTTTAAGTAATAATATAAATAATAATTTATTTTTATAATAACAGCCATGAAGACACATTGATTTGTATAAATATGCATTATTCATTGTACTCTTTGTAAACTTCTGTTTTAAGGAGGTGGACGGCAGACGAAGCCCGGATTCTGCGTGTGTCTGTGGGGTCGTTTATGGACCACCTGTCCCTGGTCCTGGAAACCATGGAGATGTTTGGACCCCCGCTGCCACAATGATGATCTCACAAAGGTGATGTCATCACCTCTCAATGGCATCATAAGGGAGGCTCCCAACCATGTCATCACAAAGGCTCCTCCCACAATGATGTCATCACAAAGGCCCCTCCCACAATGATGTCATCACAAAGGAGACCCTGTTTATGATGTCATCATAAGGGAGGCTCTCAATGTCACTAAGGGTCGTCTGAATGATGTCATCATAAAGGAACCTCCTACAATGATGTCGTCACAAAATACTTTGGATAATACGTTGGATAATCAAATCTCTTCCCTATTCTTTTTTTATTGAAACATGTACATACATTTATCACTCCTTAAGGTGAACAAAAGGGTACAATAAGTATTGGTTTACATAACTGATATACAGGGGATAAGGTGGGGTTAAGATTCCAATCATAAAGTCTGTCTCTGTGATACAATTGCAGGACATTTGTATTGTGATCTTCTTATCAAGAAATAAAAGTTTTATTTTTGAAGTTATCATTTCTGGATACAACCGTGATGTCTCTTGATTATTAAAAAGATAAACACTTTTGAATTACAAGAGTGAAGAGAAGAGTGAACTGATAGGATCATACATTCAAAAAGGAAATGTATAACATTTAAGTCCAGGTATAAAATAGTTCAGATAAAGGGATTAATTAAATTTGAGTGACATGTAGCTAAATCCATTTTAGGTCACTATTTCATGAGCGAGGTTTGAGTTGTGTTTGAGCAACAAAAAAAGATATAGCCTACCATGAGTAGACCATTGTCCTCTGTTGCAGAAGGGCTTCGTTACAGTATTATTTTCATTTTCATCCCCCAACACCAGTCAAAGCAGGGAAGTTAGCATTAACCTAGCGTTAACACTCTCGCGTTAACCTTGTCTGCCTTGTCATCAATGACAAATAATAACAGCTGTGGTGAGGTGTGAAATCTTCTTCATCCCTTCTTTCCTTGATCAGGACTGAAGGACTGGTTCATTTTAAGTTTGGGAAGATAAGCTATCTGGACTTAGCTTTGTCCTTTATGAATGTCAATAGACTATCAAATAGTGTGTGTGTGTGTGTGTGTGTGTAAATTTGATAAATGATGGCGGTTAATCTGCCTTAATATTATTTGATCTACTTTAATGAATCTAGAAATCTTTATTCATTGTTTATTTGTTATATTAAGAGAGCGTAATCGGTGTGAGCTGCTGATATGGCATAAAACAGGGGTCTCTGTGGTCTGTCTTGTCCATTGGGCCTACAGAGTCACAATAGATACCAAAGTGAGGATCTCTAGGATAGGAGTTATTAAAATGATAATATAATGCATGGTAGCCTGTTTAAATAGTACTATTTAATCCAAGTTAAGTAGCACGAGATATAACCCTACATGACACTCATGACCTAGGTCAATATTGCTTATGTTAATAATAGGCTACATTAGTAGGCTAATAGTGCATTTATATTATCATAGGGCTTTCCATCCTCAAATAGTGTATAGATTACATAGTGTGCCTATTGTCATGTTGTTGTATTGCTCGCGCCATTGAGACATTGTTATATTTGCCCCAGCCCTTGCATTTGCTCCAGCTGACCAGCAGGAGGTCTTGACACATTTTCTTTGAGCGAACCCTCCAGACATCAAAGTGTCATTGTGAGGTAATTCCCGGCGGAACAAACCATAGCCTCAGAAACCGAAGAACGAAGCAGACATAACAGATAGGCATGAAACCTCGACTTTATTCCTTTGCTAGGACTATTGACTTGAAAGTGCTGCACATAACGGAACAACAGAAATGTGTTGTATCGAAAGACGTTGCATTAAATATGTTACTGGAGAACCAACTAAATATTTTGGACTGGGACAATATTTCAAGACAAGGTCACAGATAGAGACACTTCTTTGAACAGAGACTAACACACGTGTAAATGACACCCACGGATCAGTCCACTTAACACAGCAGCTGCATCCCTACATCACCTATGGCCCGGATTAACATTCTCCAAATGCTCCATGGCTAAATGTAATGGAGGTCAATCAATGACATTTGTTAACCGGTTGATTTTTTTGTGAAGTGTAATTTATTCAAGTGCAGTTTGATGTTTATGACCAGAGGCACAGCGGGGAAAAAAAATCATAATCATTAGGCCTATATCTAGTAGGCCTACACACTACACTTCACACAAAAAGATGTAACGTTTATTATGTAAAGTATTGTGTAAATATTATGTCACTGCTGCCAGTGGTCACAGTTATGTAGCTCACAGTACATTGTGTAAATAGCACAGGACAAAACACGCTATTATCAGATTTCGTATTGTCTTTGCTGTAACACTTTTATCTTTGGTCAAATGGGAATCAGAGCTGCTGCTGTCAATATAAGATGGATTTTGGTTATTTTTGGTATATTATGAAATGTAGGGAGGTTTTTACACATTAACACTTTGGTTATGATATGGTTTATCCTAGGGTTAAAAATGAAAGCAAGATGTTAAATATATGTAATACGCCAGTGGGTACTTGTGAGTGTGTGCGTGTGTGAGAGAGTGTTTGTGCATACGTGTGTGTGGTTGTGTGACAGTGTTTGTGCATGTGTGTGTGAGTGTACGTGTGTGTGTGTATATGGGCAATCAGAGCATGGGGGTGTCAAGGCTTCCACATCTTGACCGCTGCTTAAACCTCTGCTTGGCGTGACTCGCTGAGGGAGGGGTATAAGAAGAGGCTGGGGCATCACCACAGATCACACTTTCTCAAGACCCCCATTATCTCTGGTAAGACCCTGCTTGGCTTTAATTGTTTATTTTTTTTAGATATATTTAGAAAATATATATTTCATTGCCCAAGTAGCCTCTGCCATTCTTGGAGTAATTGTCACTTGGACTCTTTACCGTGAACCATACCGTAAACTAAGTTTTTCAACTGATGCACTAAAAATACAATAAAAACATATTTTACAGAGACGGAAGACGGATATATAGTCGTCTAGGACGTGAACACAGGTGAGCATTGATTTGACCTTTTCTTCCCTTTGGTCTCCTTCACATGGTGACACTGCAGCATCTCAGTGCCTTTCAAAAATAATCATTAGTCTCTGAAGTTGAAGTGACAACCCATCCTCAATGCTACTTCATTCAATGCATTTCATGTCTTTACCACACCCTTATATCTCACTATTTAGAACCATCTGGTATTATACCAAGTTGCAGTGCGTTGAATTATACTATATTTTACAATTTATTTTTAAATTGAATGTAAAGTTATATATTCTAATGCAATCTAATGTTATGTAATGTAATATAATTGATTCTAATGTAATGTAATCTAATGTAATATAATCTATTAAAATATACTGTAATCTAATATAATGTAATGTGATCTACTGTAATCGAACGTGATCTTCTGTAATCAAATGTAATCGAATCAAATCAAATGTAATCTAATACAAACTATACTAATATAAACAAATGAAATACAATTCGATGCCATACGATTCAGTGTAATCGAATCAAATCTAACTTCATACAACGTAACGTAATCTGATACAATCCAAACTGAAAAAAACATCACAACCCCCCACCCCCACCCCACGCAGCGGCCGAGACACGACCATGAGCACGGACGCTGAGATGGCGGCCTACGGCAAGGCGGCGGTGTTCCTGCGCAAGCCGGAGCGGGAGCGCATCGAGGCCCAGACCAGGCCGTTCGACGCCAAGGCGGCGTGCTACGTGGTGGACGAGAAGGAGCTCTACCTGAAGGCCACCGTCGTCAAGAGGGACAAGGACCAGGTCACCGTGAAGCTGCTGCACAGCGAAGAGGTAGGGGAGATAGTCATATAGTATTTATGGTAGTGTGGGCAGTATAGTTTAGATGGTATACTAGACTTTATTTGACCAGATATTTTGTGCAGTACAATAAACAATGCATTTTCATTACCATGTCCAAAAAGTTATCTAATTTCCCTATGTATATTGTTCATTACTACAGTACTCCCCTTTCCAGTCTTTAAACATATGAAATGAAAGAGACAAGGCATGTAGGCCTGCATAGGGCCCCCTGCTGTGGCCCTCTAATGTTATGCGACTACAGTTTGAAAACCACTAGTCCAGTCCAACAGTAATCAGCCTTGATACACATCTATGCAAACACTCAAGTTGTCTTGTGTGTTCCAGACCAGAACTGTGAAGGAGGACGATGTGTCGAGCATGAATCCTCCCAAGTTTGACAAGATCGAGGACATGGCCATGATGACCTACCTCAACGAAGCATCCGTGCTTTACAACCTCAAAGAGCGCTACGCAGCCTGGATGATCTACGTGAGACTACACACACACACACACGCGCGCACACACACACACACACACACACACACGCACGCACGCATACAGACACATCAACCCACACAGACACATGCGCGCGTTTGAATACATGTCCTTTAAATAAAGATATCATATTCATGCCACTATGCACATCAAAATACACATTTGACAATATGGCTTCCATGTCCTGAATAGTCTTTATTTGGAGCTGAGATTAACTTTGAGCGTTGAAATACATATCACCACAATTATGGAACAATGGCATGAAAAATGTTTATAACATGTTTTAAAGAATAATAAGAAGAATACTTTTGATGGGTGGCCCCTTCGGAAATCGAACCCCGTGCCCTTGCGCTCTCTTTTGAGCAGTTATCGGTCGATCAATAATACTTCACCGTCATCCGCGGTCTCCGCTTGTTCAACAGACTTACTCTGGGTTGTTCTGCGCCACGGTGAACCCGTACAAGTGGCTTCCTGTGTACGACCAGGAGGTAGTCAACGCCTACCGGGGGAAGAAGCGCATGGAAGCTCCTCCCCACATCTTCTCTGTCTCTGATAACGCCTATCAGAACATGCTGACCGGTACGGGATCGATGATTTGCTGAAGGGATGGATCTCATAATGGGAATCCCGAATTCTGTGTTCGGATTCTACGTTTTTAGTGTCGTGGTTCTAATTCTGTAATCTGACTTCGATTTGAATTCTGTAAAGGATTCTGGTTTCCGATTCTGTTGTTAAATAAACATTGTGCTTTCTCTTTTCCCTCTTGTAGACAGGGAGAACCAGTCCGTCCTGATTACGTAAGTAATTCAAAGCGATTACGATATCAAATCTCCAGCCTGTGTGTGCGTGTTCGGTGTCCGAACGCGAGTCTCGTTTGTGCTGCTACCCAGTGGAGAATCCGGTGCAGGGAAGACGGTAAACACCAAGCGTGTCATCCAGTACTTTGCAACAATTGCAGTGGCTGGAGGAGAGAAGAAGAAAGAGACCGCCGGGAAAATCCAGGTGGGTTTACATTCGGCCGATCCTGTGAGATTTCAATCATAACGTGTGAAATGACCTCCATTTTGAAAGTTCTCAGTAAAGGGGCCTACTAGGCAAGCAACACAAGGTGTTATAGACAAGGTGTTACTCTTCATAAGAACAAATCCACAACTACATAACTGTGATCTGATTGGCTCCAGGGGTCTCTTGAGGACCAGATCATTGCTGCTAATCCTCTGCTGGAGGCCTACGGCAACGCCAAGACTGTGAGGAACGACAACTCCTCTCGCTTCGTAAGTATCTAGCTGCCCGTATGTCTATATCTAGTTTCACTAATCAGACGTTTTTGTTTTGACCAATCATTTTGCTGGAGGTGTGGGTTCTGTAAGCACGTAATTGGACACTCAAAAAGTGTCTGTTAATGTTTCAAATCAACACTGTGTTGATTTGCCCTCTGGAGAAATGCACTTATTAACATTCTCTTCAGAAAGCTTCATCCACTCGCGCAAATTCAATTTCTAAGGTAGAATATCTCCTTAACTTAACAGGAAACATGGGTGATTCCGCCCCTCGCAACTCTTGGTTTTGGGTTGTGCAGTCGCCCCCCCCCAGCAGTTCTGCTATAACATAGTAGGACTGCTGGATCCCAGATTATTCTAGATCAGACTCGCTCAAGTGTAACTAAACTACTAGCCCAACACTTATAACCTCCCGTGCTTTCTGTTGCAGGGTAAATTCATCAGGATTCACTTTGGCACTAGTGGCAAGCTGGCCAGCGCTGATATTGAAACCTGTGAGTATGTTACACATATTCAAAAACCTACATTTTCTAAAGAAGATATGCTAAATATAACTTATCTCAGAAATTGGACTTTAAGTGCGAGGGACATGAATGACATAATGTGTATTTCCGCTTGAAAAAGAAAATGGCTTCACACAAACTGAGGTTGTTTGTGCGGTACCCCCTCCAGTTTCGACGGTATTTCACGTAGAAGCACGACTCCATCAGAAAGGGTTTCTGGTTCGTATTTTTTCACACAGATCTACTGGAGAAGTCCCGCGTGACCTTTCAACTCCCAGACGAGAGGGGTTACCACATCTTCTACCAGATGATGACAAACCACATGCCTGAGCTGATTGGTACACTTCTATAGGGGCTATACGTACCGCTAGCGCTATCATAATAATCATAATTCATAACAGTTATATAGTGTTTTTCAAGAAACCGAAAGTGCCTTTACATAATGGGTGTGTGCGCGGGAAATCCCACCTCATCCTTCTTTATCATTATTAAATTATTCCTTATGCCACTGGTGTAACACCAGTGCAACCAATTAGGGCAGGAATGTCTAGTGGTTAAGGTGCTGAACACTCCATCCCCAAGTCCCCTAGTCCCAGCAAGAAGCCCTAACCCCTCCCTGCTCCTTCATGACATGTATCCCAATTGACTAAGTCGACTTATATAATAAAATGGTGAATATATCTCAACTGCTCAGCTACTCTGTGAGGAAGAGGTGAACGTGGAGCCCCCCCCCCCAACTGTCTCCCCCTGAACAGAAATGACCCTCATCACCACCAACCCGTACGACTTCCCCATGATCAGCCAGGGCCAGATCACCGTCGCCAGCATAGACGACAAGGAGGAGCTGGTGTTCACCGACGTGAGTCACCATCCATCCATCCTCCAACCTTTCCAGCCTCACTGTCTGTCACCTAAAACCTAAGACGTTTTAGGTGTACATTTGTTTTACAAAGATTGTTTCTGCCGGCCAATTCAACTGGATGGCGTTGTGATGTCTCTTTTCTTGTGCCTTTGGATGACAATGGAAGTCTAGAGTGCTAAAAATGACTTTTTAGTCATTTGAGTGAGTGTATAATAAGTATATCTAAACATTTATGTACAGCCTTGAACATTCATCTTTAGAAATTCCATGAGGTACAATTAAACCGTTACTTCGATAATATCGGAGATTTAGCGTGTTTAATAACGTATTACACGTGTGAAAACGATGTTATCTCTCTACACCTGCCCTCCAGACGGCCATTGACATCTTGGGCTTCAGCTCAGAGGAGAAGCTGAGCATCTACAAGCTGACCGGCTCGGTCATGCACCACGGGAACATGAAGTTCAAGCAGAAACAGCGGGAGGAGCAGGCTGAGCCAGACAGCACAGATGGTCAGAACCGGAACAGAACCCCTGATTCATCTCAATGGGCAAGGGCGGTCTAGTGGTTAGGGGTGTTTCGACTCCCAGCTGAAAAGCTTCTGGGATCGAACCCCACCCCCCGCGACCCCGCAGACTCACCTGATGCCACCCCCCCCCCCCACCTACCCTTGAATGAATGATGAATTCAGCGCAGGTCGCTTTGGATAGAAGCAACTGCTAAACAATTCAGTATAAAGGACGTCATCATTTAAAACAAAACACTTCCATTTCCATTCCATGCTTTGATTGCCCTCTGCAACACATTGGAAATTGACATTTTGGATGAAAGTGTCAAAAGACATGACAGACAAACAAAAAGTGAACATTGCATCTTTTCAGTGGCTGATAAAATCGGTTACCTGCTGGGGCTGAACTCAGCGGACATGCTGAAGGCCATGTGCTACCCGCGCGTGAAGGTTGGGAACGAGTACGTCACCAAGGGACAGACGGTTCCTCAGGTGAGGAGGAGGAGGAGGGTGCTGATGATGATGGGGATGATGATGAATAAGACGATGTTTATGGTGATGATGATGATGATGATGATGAAGAGGATTGACAGTAGTCGTAGCAGTAATAGTAGTAGTTATAAAAGGAGTCATAATTGTAGTGACATGAATAGTGGTGATGGTACTCGATCTCGTCAGGCTCAATGTGTGTCACACGTCTTCTTGCTGGTTGCCTAGGTAACCAACTCTGCGAGCGCTCTGGCCAAGTCCATCTACGAGCGGATGTTCCTGTGGATGGTGGTCCGCATCAACCAGATGCTGGACACCAAGCAGCCCCGGAACTTCTTCATCGGCGTGCTGGACATCGCCGGCTTTGAGATCTTTGACGTGAGGCACCCCCTGAGAAGCATAACTAGGGCATGTTGACCTAGTTATGTGTGTCATCCTCTTTCAGGAGAAGTGAGACCAGAAAAGAGACACAACTAGGTCGACATCTTTCACATTTTTCGATTCGAAATGATGTGAAAGATGTTTCGACCTAGTTTTGTCTTAACTTCTGATTCATGGACAGTTGAGCGAGAGCTGAATTGAGAATGACGTGAAAGATGTTGACCTTGTTTTTGTTTTAGTTTTTCTATGTGTGTTTTTCAGTACAACAGCATGGAGCAGCTGTGCATCAACTTCACCAACGAGAAACTGCAACAGTTCTTCAACCACCACATGTTTGTGCTGGAGCAAGAGGAGTACAAGAAGGAGGGTATCATCTGGGAGTTCATTGACTTCGGCATGGACTTGGCTGCCTGCATTGAGCTTATTGAGAAGGTACGAGTTGTGGTTGTCATCCACTTTAAACGACACACCTTGGCATGCACCATATCACTAAAGGTCTAGTGAAAAAATTGCAATCAGCAAAATCAACCCAGTTACAAGAGTTGGAACAGTGACATCATTGGTCTGGGAATTTCGTTTTCCATGGTCCAAATCAGAAAGATTCCATCAATCAATGGTCTAACTTTTTCGCAAACAACAAACCGCAATTTTTAGAAACTAACACGAATATGAAGCAGTACTCTTTTATGAATAAAGCCCAGCATGACAGTTTCCCTTTAAATGATTACTGATTCAATACAGTTATTCTTGCTCATACAAACTGTAACTGCCACTACTGGTTTATTTAATATTATATAAAGTTTTATATTACTAGTGTCTTTAAAAAAACTGTGATTGAGCGTTTGAGCGCATAGTTGAGCGTTGCCTTATCATAAGAATTGCATTGTCCAGAATGACCCTGTGTTATATTGGGCATACGATAAATACAAACACTCTGACTTGAACACTTTGAAGGCAGAGGTTTGTATTGATTCATATAGGTGACGTGGGATAAATGTCATGTGGGATAATACAGTGTCACGCATACTATCACCATTTCTAATGGTTATATTTCCGACCCCTCTCAGCCAATGGGCCTCTTCTCCATCCTGGAAGAGGAGTGCATGTTCCCCAAGGCCTCCGACACCACCTTCAAGAACAAGCTCTACGACCAGCACATGGGAAAGAACAATGCCTTCCAGAAGCCCAAGCCCACCAAAGGCAAGGCGGAGGCCCACTTCTCCCTGGTGCACTACGCCGGCATCGTGGACTACAACATCTGCGGCTGGCTGGACAAGAACAAGGACCCCCTGAACGACTCGGTGGTCCAGATATACCAGAAGTCCTCCTGCAAACTCCTGGGTCTCCTCTACGCTGCGGCCCCTGTGACTGAAGGTAGCGGTCCCGTTGTGTTTCAGACACCACAATGTGTATTCTTCATCTAAAGATATGTATTAATAAGTGCCCCCAAGAGGCACTTGTTTGATTGGCAAACAGTTGAAATCAGTCGGTTGACAATTCAAATTCACCAATTAGACAACACCTTCCTATTGGTTATTCAGAGATGACTTTTTTTTTTTTTGCAATATCAGTGTTCAATAACAGTTGTTCCTTAACTGTTCCCTTCTCAAATTTCTCCTGTGGAATTCATGACGATTCTCCTAAAATATTTTCCACCCTTTGCTACGGCGATATGTTCAACGGCTGTTTTGTTGTTGTTGACGTGTGGCAGAAGCCAGCAAGAAAGGGGCGAAGAAAAAGGGGGGTTCCATGCAGACGGTGTCATCACAGTTCCGGGTGAGTTCCAAAGACTCTTTCTGTTTCAAGCCTGTTCATTTTCTGGTTTGAGCGTTTGAAAACGTTGTTTCCATCCTGACTTCGTAGGTGCTGAATGACAATGAAATGTTATCTAAACTAATCTAATCCAATCTATTCTTATTGAATCTATTCTAATGTCATCGAACCCTTTATAATGTAATTCAATTTAACCTAAGTGTATCTAATTGGTAATATAATCGACTCTAATAAATTAACACAATTATTAATCCCTGAAAGGAAATTCTGGTGTAACAGCAGCCAAAAGAACAGCACAAACCCAAAAGGACCACCCACTCACTCTAATCTGATCTATTCCAATCTGATCCAGGATAATCTCGGCAAACTGATGACCAACCTTAGGAGCACCCACCCTCACTTTGTCCGCTGCCTGATCCCCAACGAGTCCAAGACTCCAGGTCATACACCACACCCACCGTACCGTGTAGATCCCATCCCAGCGTGTGTGTTCTGACCCTGACTAATGCCTGGACGGCTGTGTTCACAGGGCTCATGGAGAACCACCTGGTGATCCACCAGCTGAGGTGTAACGGCGTGCTGGAGGGCATTCGGATCTGCAGGAAGGGCTTCCCAAGCAGGATCCCCTACGCCGACTTCAAGCAGAGGTACCGCTTCTGATATGCTACTTTATTCCATTCATGAACCAGGCAGCGGCCCATTCATAGAGATGGGTCAAATTGCATAGGTATGACATCTAAACCAGAGATCTTCAAAAAAAACGTTGAAGACCTCTGATCTAAACTATAAAGAGTTAAAGGTATCGCCTGCCATATTTAAAGCTTTGGACTTAGCTTATAATATAACTAATATATTGACATATGTGATATAAAGTCATATGTATGATGTCATCCCTTTTGATTGTAGGTACAAAGTGCTGAACGCGAGCGTGATCCCGGAGGGACAGTTCATCGACAACAAGAAGGCTTCTGAGAAGCTTCTGGGCTCCATCGACGTGGACCACCAGCAGTACAAATTTGGGCACACCAAGGTGAGTCACGTATGAATATCTTGTCAAATCTTGTCAAGTTTTATTATTACAAAATTGTCAAGAACAAACTAAATATTTGATGGCTATCGTTCCACATCTTCTGTGAACGAACCATCATTTATGATCATTGTCAAATGCATTATCCTTGCTTATCTATTTTTAATGATCTTATATATTATTTTTGTCACTTGCATTTTATTTTTTTACTTTTATTTTATAATTTCCCCAATACTCCCCCAACAATGTACCAGAGATCACTGTATGGAAAATGTATCAATGTCCACTCACTAGATCAAGTGTCCTTGTGATGATCATCTTTGTGCATATTACCTGGTTGATGGAGGTGTGTTTGGGCTCTCCAGGTGTTCTTCAAGGCAGGTCTGCTGGGAGTGCTGGAGGAGATGAGAGACGACCGTCTGGCCTCCCTGGTGTCCATGATCCAGGCCCTCTGTCGCTCCTACGTCGTCAGGAAGAACTTCCTCAAGATATACGAGAGGAGGTGAGGGTCGTCCTCTCCTTGAAAGCCACGACGGAGGATATTTTTTACGATTTATAAGTTACTATTTACCCTTTATTAATTTGGGAGACACTTTGATCCCTTTTTGTGTGTAAGATTAAGACACCAGACAGTAGGAGTGGTAGTCAACACATCACACTAGCCAGCTGCTTGTATAACTTGATTGACTGATATTTGCATCAATTGTATTTTCTGACTTTGTCAAGTGTCCTTGAGTACCTTGAAAAGCGCCATATAAACATAGTTATTATAACGAATGAATTAAATTATAATTCAATTATCAAATTATAATCATGACGTCCCCCGTCCCCCCTCCACCCCTCTACTTAGAGATTCTATCCTCACCATCCAGTACAACATCCGCTCCTTCATGAACGTGAAGCACTGGCCCTGGATGAAGGTGTACTACAAGATCAAGCCACTGCTGAAGAGCGCGGAGACGGAGAAGGAGCTGGCCAACATGAAGGAGGACTTTGAGAAGTGCAAAGCCAACCTGGCCAAGGCGGAGTCCCGCAAGAAGGAACTGGAGGAGAAGCTGGTCACTGTGCTGCAGGAGAAGAATGAACTGCAGCTCCAGATTTCATCCGTGAGTTGACTGTTCCACATATCTGAAACAAACTTCCAAAACATCTGTGGTCTGCCTCAAAACTTTCTACTTTTAAATCAGGGCTCATATGTTTGCAGCTTTTCATTAAAAAAAAGTTTGTATATAAATCGTAGGCACAAAATGTATCCCCAACTGGGATATTTATTATTTCTCCTTTTACTTCCTATTTTACATTTCGTTTTTTAAATGATCGTCTTCTATTGTATATAAATGATTCTCCTTTAACCTTTAAAAACCTGTGATTGCTGCCTATGTAAGATAACATAAGACAAGACGAGATGTACTTTTTTCGAAACCCTGACAGGAAGTCCGGGTTCATAAACAGGTATTCCTGAAGCGCTCCCGAAGGCCCTTTGTGTTTGTGTTTGCGCTCTAATCCACATTTCTTGCATTGGCCCCATGATTGTTACGGTGTTGTGGCTGCGACGCGTCACGGCCCCCCCCCCCAGGAATCGGAGAGTCTGATGGACGCGGAGGAGCGCTGCGAGGGGCTGATCAAGAACAAGATCCAGCTGGAGGCCAAGCTGAAGGAGACCAGCGAGAGGCTGGAGGACGAGGAGGAGGTGAACGCCGAGCTGACGGCCAAGAAGAGGAAGCTGGAGGACGAGGGCTCAGAGCTGAAGAAGGACATCGATGACCTGGAGCTCACCCTGGCCAAGCTGGAGAAGGAGAAGCACGCCACGGAGAACAAGGTGCTGGTGGGAGGGTGTTGTGTTGGGATGCTGGGTGGTCTGTGGTACAGCCCCGGTGAATGCTGCTGCTGATTGGTTTATGATGCCCCGACATATGTCTTTCAATATGTACTGCCCTGTCTCAAACAAACATCAAGAAACATATTTTGAGTCATATTCGTCATCGTATGTTGCATCATATTTTGAGTCATATTTGTTGTCATAGTTTTCATAAAAAATGACAACAAAAGTAGACTAATAAAAAATTATAAGACATATATCTAGTAACTTCTTTATGATTCATATAATGAATTAAACATACATACATACACATAGATACATAAAAAACAAAAATGAATAAATAAAATATGCAAATAAATATGTAGAATAACTGCTAAAATTGTACTGTATTTCTTTGGATTTTCTTTGGCTGAAAGGTTAAAAACCTGAGCGAGGAGATGTCGAACCAGGACGAAAGCTTGGGGAAGCTGACCAAGGAGAAGAGAGCCCTCCAGGAGGCCCACCAGCAGACCCTGGACGACTTGCAGGCGGAGGAGGACAAGGTCAACTCCCTGACCAAGGCCAAGACCAAGCTGGAACAGCAGGTCGACGACGTAAGTCGGGCCAAACTTTCGTTTTGTTTTCTCATTTTGAAACGTCACTTGATGTATAAGTGTGCTCACATTTGCAGTTCATGAGATACACATAAAATCAATGAAGTATATGAATGAAGTGACAGAAATATGTATATTTTTTATAGTTTAGACATTAGGGATCAATTCCCAGATGAAAGGTTGTGGCTTCCATCCCTACTGCCCTCATTTGGAAGCATCCATGAGCCAGACGTCTTGCGTAGTAAAGACTTGTGACTGTAAGTCACAAGTGGCTTCTAAAAATGCTTCTTGGTTGTGTTTCACAGCTGGAGGGCTCTCTGGAGCAAGAGAAAAAGGCCCGCATGGACCTAGAGAGAGCCAAGAGAAAACTGGAGGGAGACCTGAAGCTGGCCCAGGAGTCCATCATGGACCTGGAGAATGACAGGCAGCAGTCTGAGGAGAAACTCAAAAAGTAGGAAATGTATAATAAAAGGTTCAAGTTATTTGTACATTTAGCCTAATTTCCCATCTGGTCTAAATAAAGTACATCCAGTTTTTCATAGATTTTACAAATGTGGTTTCTACCTGGTACTCCTGTGAAAACTGACCCTGTGTGTTTGACCAGGAAAGACTTTGAGAACAATCAGCTGATGAGCAAGATAGAGGATGAACAGTGTCTGGGAGCACAACTGCAGAAGAAGATCAAAGAACTGCAGGTAGAACACGGCCTTCATTTAAAAAAAACGAAATTCTTTGCCTTACCCTACAATGCAATATTGAAAACCCAGTACAAAACAAAAACACATTTTCATTAGCTCAAATGTTGAATTGGTTGAATTGATAACTTTTTGGGGGTTCTACATTCAACACTAGACCTGAAAGACAAAAGCAAATCATCAAAATGTCTCCAGTTTTGATGCGTTCCCTGGGGTCCTTGTTTCCGGGTGGTGTTCCCATCGTTCACTGCTAGGCCCGCATGGAGGAGCTGGAGGAGGAGTTGGAGGCGGAGCGGGCCGCCCGGGCCAAGGTGGAGAAGCAGCGGTGCGACCTGACCAGGGAGCTGGAGGAGATCAGCGAGAGGCTGGAGGAGGCGGGCGGAGCCACGGCCGCGCAGGTGGAGACGAGCAAGAAGCGCGAGGCGGAGGTCCAGAAGCTGCGTCGGGACCTGGAGGAGTCCACGCTGCAGCACGAGGCCACGGCGGCCGCGCTGCGCAAGAAGCAGGCGGACAGCGTGGCGGAGCTGGGCGAGCAGATCGACAACCTGCAGCGCGTCAAGCAGAAGCTGGAGAAGGAGAAGAGCGAGTTCAGGATGGAGATCGACGACCTCTCCGGCGACATGGAGGCCGTGGCCAAAGCCAAGGTGATACGGGGGATTTGGATTTGACGCTTGTTGACGTTTGGTGTAGGCTTTGATCCAAAGGGACGTGTGGTGGTTTTTGATACGAGTCATCAGGAGCAGGTAGGGGAGGCGTCTTGCTCAAGGATGGTCGACAGGTAGACTGTGCAACATTGGGAATCGAACCCCAGATCCTTTTGGCTGGGAGCGAAACGTCTATCCTGTTCAAATTCATTCATTAAATGAAGTCATTAATATAGAATTGTATCCATCATTGAATAAAGTACATCTTCCCTTACATCAACGTTATCTCTGTGCTAAATGTTTGTTTTATACTCACACGTACCCCCAGAGCAACCTGGAGAAGCTGTGCCGTTCTTTGGAGGACCAGCTGTGCGAGCTTAAGGCCAAGAGCGATGAGAGCCTTCGCCAGAACCACGACCTGGGAGCTCAGCGGGCCCGGCTGCTGACGGAGAACGGTAACAACAACATCCCATTTTATTACATGGCTTTGTCGAATACTCGATTCTGATTGGTCCATTAATCACGGCATTCAGCGGCCTGTTATTTCTTTATAGCAGACCGTTATGCTATGGATGCTTTTTCCAACCGTAGAATCTAACGGACAACGGAGATTTATTATGCGATAATGACCGGCCCGCTGTACATTATGCCTTAAATATTTATAGAATAATAAAACCAAAGTGTTCACAACCTCCAAGCAGCAATTGCTATTATATTTTTCACATATTTTTTCAATTTACCATTCGTATGTTTGAAGGCTGAATGGAAAAATATGAATGAGCTCACTTTTTTTACATGGTAATGAGGTAATGAAAATGTATCTCTTACTTTAGTGCAAAATATATTTGGGCCAAAAGTACCTTATCATGGGTCACGGCACGAAAACGTTTAAAACAGTTTCCCTACCTTGGGGTCGGCTGATATACATATGGGGAAGCGAGAGACGGCTTACCTATAAGCTACAGATATTCAACATCATTTTCGCATTCAAACTTTTCTCAAGGGTAAAGGGGCCGAAACAATTCAGAGCTGAAAAAGGGGGTTACGGAGCAAAAAGGTTGAGGGGCAGCACTGACATCCCGTGGTGTCCTGGCACCCTGCAGGGGAGTTTAGCCGTCAGCTGGAGGAGAAGGAGTCCCTGCTGTCCCAGATGACCAGGGGAAAGCAAGCCTTCACCCAGCAGATGGAAGAGCTCAAGAGACACACAGAGGAAGAGATCAAGGTCAGACGTCTTCTCATTCGGAGTATGAATCCCATTTGGTCTGATGCCTTCACAATTGTATTTTGCCCCCAATTGTATATAGGGGGTGGCAGTGGCTTAGGAGGTAGATCGGGTTGACTGGCAACCGGAAGGTTACTAGTTCGATCCCCCGGCTCCTCCTAGCTAGAGTGTTGGGGTGTGACCAGAATGACCAGATTCCTAGAATACGATATTCATTCCGTCATCCCATCTCATCTTCCTCCTCCCGCTCCAGGCGAAGAACGCCCTGGCTCACAGCGTCCAGTCGGCCCGCCACGACTGTGACCTCCTGCGGGAGCAGTTTGAGGAGGAGCAGGAGGCGAAGGCGGAGCTCCAGCGCGGTATGTCTAAGGCCAACAGCGAGGTGGCCGGGTGGAGGAGCAAGTATGAGACGGACGCCATCCAGCGCACCGAGGAGCTGGAGGAGGCCAAGTGAGTCGCTGCAGGCGTAGTGCGGTGTAGAGCACTGTGTTGGCCTGCTATGGGAGTGGTCATTTTCAACCATGGATACGCATACACTGCCTTGGGGGTACGTAAGAAGGTTCCAGGGGGTACTTGTAAAGAACCCCCTTTTGCGTCGTCATACCCACAAAAAATGATGATAAAATAATAAAATATCTATATTTTGTTATTTGGTAAATAGTATATTAAATATAAAGTATATAATATGAGAAGTATCTAGTTTCCCCTTGTAGGAAGAAGCTAGCCCAGTTTAACGGCTAGTTTCCCCTTGTTGGAAGAAGCTAGCTCCGTTTAACGGCTAGTTTCCCCTTGTTGGAAGAAGCTAGCCCCGTTAACGGCTAGTTTCCCTTTTGTAGGAAGAAGCTAGCTCAGCGCCTGCAGGAGGCTGAGGAGCAGATCGAGGCGGTGAACGCAAAGTGTGCCTCCCTGGAGAAGACCAAGCAGAGACTGCATGGGGAGGTCAGAGGTCACTCTTCCTGTCCATAGAAACCATCCTTCATGTCAAGTAGTAATAAGAGGTTCATCCGCTCAAATAAAAACAACATGACAGAACAGAAGAAGACAACATGCAGTTTAACACATAGATAGACATGTAACAACACATGTAAGTATATCAAGTTTAGTGCATATTGTTTGGAAATGTATCTGGATGGAAGAAGGTGTTGTGAGATTTGTGTCCGTATTGCAGCGGGGGAGAAGCTGGATGTGGGGGTGGATATGGACTTAGAATATGAATGTACTATCTTTCATGAATAGTTGGTACTATAGTTCCTAACCCCTGACCATGAGCATGAGCTCATTTTGAGTGAACGTTTGTATTGCAGGTGGAGGACCTCATGATTGACCAGGAAAAGTCTAATGCGATGGCTGCCAACCTGGACAAGAAGCAAAGAAACTTTGATAAGGTAAAACTATGTTAAAATATACAAAAAAAACTTCTGCTACTGCTATTATAATACAACTACGACAACTACTACTATTACTCTTACTACTAATAATAATAATATTTTTTATCATATTATTATTTTTTCAGCTTTATTTGTATAGAACCTTTAACAGCATAGTCTACAAAGTGCTTTAACATACACAATGGTGACAAAACCATTGTCCCCTATTGGCTCATCATGAAACATGTCAAAAACCAACTGAAGCGCCGTTGCGAATCCCGTCAACTCCTCCCAGATCCTGTGTGAGTGGAAGCAGAAGTACGAGGAGAGCCAGGCGGAGCTGGATGGGGCCCAGAAGGAGACCCGCAGCCTCAGCACCGAGCTCTTCAAGATGAAGAACTCCTACGAGGAGGCCCTGGACCACCTGGAGACCCTGAAGAGGGAGAACAAGAACCTGCAGCGTGGGTTCCACGACGCCGCCGTCGTCGTCGTCGTTGTTGTTGTCGTCCTGCACCCGGAGTGACTGTTGTTGTTGTGGTCGTTGTTCATGTGTCGGTTGGGTTGAACTTCTGTTTATTATTATTTGTCAGTTTTATTTATTTTATTGATTGATTCAGTTATTCATTACAAATGTTTTGCTGATGTATTTTTTCTTA
>JAOPJO010000118.1:5056956-5071038 GCA_027123675.1 Molva macrophthalma | reverse complement strand
CCTCACACACTCACCCTACCTCTCACTCAATCACCCCCACACACCCACACACACACACACACACACACACACACACTGCCAATTTCTCAGTTTAAATAGGCTAAATATCCTTTATCATGAAAATAGTTATCCGAGATGATACAATATAGTAAACTGAAGACTACACAACCTGGCGAAAAACTCAAAACTAAACCTAATTTGAGGCAAAATAAATAACGGACCACCAGCATAACATGCAACCCAAACATTTTTTGGGGGATTTCTGCACTGTTATATAATAAATAGATATGTATGGACATTTTAATTTCATCATCACAGTCAAAGTCATCGAAAGGGAGAAAGGATGGGTGTTGGCTTAACAAAGGTCTGTACAGGAAATTAGTATGCGGTTACTGAGCAGGTGAGTAGACAGCAGTTCTGTTTATGATTCGTGATTTCGTAACGGAGACAGAGCTCCATAGCAATGTTCTGGCGCCCACTGGTGGCTGTGCTATGAAAGTACGTCTGTAGTTTTATATTCGTATTTATTTTGCTGAGCGAATCCGCGAAACTCAACAGAGAATCTCTATCAGTGGTTAACTGTCTTCATTAATTCAAGGCAAGGCAAGGCAAGTTTATTTATACAGCACATTCCAGCAACCACAGTGCACTTGGACATTTACTATTCGCCACCTGCGTTTCGACTTTGCTTTATTTTTACCAGCTTGGCATTTCTCCATTGAGATCTTTTCTTGCCCGAAACCAACTTCACCTTAGTGGGTGCAATGGCATTTAGCTTTATTCACAAAACTGAAGTTGGTGGGGGGGGGTTGACTCTATAAGAACAGCTGCACTGTTATCTTTGTCTAACCAACATTCAGTTAATAACATAAAATCCAGATTGTGCCTGACAATAAAATCATTGATTAAAAACGTTTTTTCCTGCCAAAGACCTGACGTTTTAACAAAGCTAAATTGAGTGTGTTAAAATCATGTTCTGCTCATTTTTTCGGGAAAGGTTGTGGCTGACAAGGAACGGATACTAAATTTGATAAAATTACAGAATCGGTTGGATGCCTCCTGTTTCTCAGCAGGTTCCCCCGCTCTTTTTCCATTACCCATCAAGATAGGAATCGAGGAAGCTACTGACGCACACTGGTCCCCGGCTTGTCCTGGGAAAAGTCGTGAGTGCCGTTAGCCCTGCGGCCTGCACCCATCAAAAGTCAGTTAGAGCTAATGGGAGAGGAAAATGAGAGTGGAGCGGGAGGGAAGGAGAAGGGGAGAGAGGGCGCGGGAGAAGTTTGATCCCAGCAGTGACCAGCTCGTTTTTCCTTCAATCGTCAACACGTGGGATCCCTGCGTTTGCCCGCGTTTTTTATGTTATCACCCGAATCTTCAGCAACATCCTGGCCTCTGCGATGGAGCGCTACGACACCAAAAAGGACAACAGAGCCGCGAGGAACCAAGCTTTCTCCATTTCGACGCGCTGGTTTGAAGTGGCTTGAGTTGGTTTTGCTGGTTTGCTTGAGCATAGCTGACCTAACCTGAATTGTACTCCCGACCGCCTCCACCCGCAAAAAAACAGCCCCAAGCTGACCTAACCTGAATTGTACTCCCACGTCAAATAGTTGGCAAGCCTTAGATCTCTACATCCCTGCCAGAGGCCTCAGCTGCAGCCTAGTGTGTGAATGGCCCACTTTGCCTCTCTGGCTATATCTTGCATGTGCCTGTATTTATGGACGAATCGAGCCGCAAAATAAATGATTTACGGCAGCTATGTGATGCAGAAGAGTATTGAACTACGGTTCTCGACAAGCTGTGTGAAGGACTTGCATTTATCGTAAAGCCCTGCTTGGCCTAAACCAAGATGGCTCGCGCGGAGCCAGGGAACTGACCGTCCGATGAAGTCGTCCCGTCTGCCGGTGTCCTTGTCCCAGACGGAGATCTCCAGGACCCCCCCGGTCTCCTCGTACAGGTGCAGGTCGAACTGCTCCCTCCACTGGGGGCTCAGTGTCTTGGGAATAGTCTGCATATGTGTGTACAGAGTGCAGAGTGGATCACATGGTCAATTACGCTCCATTATTCATAGAAATATACCTAAAGGACATGCAACTGAATGCACTGATAGTTGCTTTGGATAAAAGTGTCTTGTAAAGGACCCGTAGTATTGGTCACAACGATTAGGGTTCAATGCCAACCACTGCCACCAGGAGGCCTTTCTACTCAGGCCTTTCTGTGTGGAGTTTGCTTGTTTTCTCCGTGTACACATGGGTTTCCCCCCACAAAACAAATCATGAGAGATAACACTCGTGACCTGCCCACAACCGAGGCATGGGAGCTGGTTCCCTGGCAGCCAAATGCTCCTAGCAGGGTTAAATGCAGAGACTGGAATTCCCGCCATGGGGATTAATGGAAGTATATCTCAATACTGGTTTCTATCTTGCAACTGTGGGCACAAAGTGTTTTGACGGTCGGTGGTCTCGCATTAAATAAACCGTTCGCACAACACATTTGTTCGATTCATAGTTTCATCTACATCGTCACACTGAGCGGCCTGTGGAAAAGCCGCTCAGCGGTCGTACGTCGTCCTCTGGGAAACCTCCATACTTAGCCAGACACCGCTGAGAATCCAAACCAGCAACCCTCTGAGGACCCACTCTACCTGCATCACTGCTGTGGCACACACCACACACACACACACACACACATACATTGCACACACATACTCCTAACTCCCATTGTGGCCAGGATGTTCTAGTGGGTTTGGCGCGTTTGAATCCAAGCCGGAAGGTTGTTGATTCAATCCCCAATATCTGCAGCAAGATGCCCCCCTAGCCTCCCTACCTGCTCCTCAACAACATGCATCTGAATTCACTGCAGGTGGATGAAAGTGTCTGCCTGATGACTAGATGGTAAATGTTAGTACTGAAGAGCCCACGAGCAAGGCACCTTGCTGCGATACTTCTGGGAGCCCAGGCGGAACTTGACGTAGGGGTCGCTCAGGCCGTTGGGGTCCATTGGGATGAGGTCGCGACCCTCGATGAGTGCGATGCTGACGATCCCTCGCCACAGCTGGGCCTTCCGGTGGACCTCAGAGAGACGCATCGACTGCTGCTGCTGCTGATACACACACACACACACACGCGCACACACACACACACACACACAAGCACACGCACACACACAAGCACACACACACACACACAAGCACACGCACACACACACACACACACAGATTTAGGTATGACCTTTTAAAAATAATGGCATAATGACAGTAGTATAATATAGCAAACAAACAATACATTGATCTAAAGAGGAAACATTTAAAGCAACAGGATAATTGACGGTATCTTCTGGTTGTTGGGGGAACAGATAGGGCTGATGGGGTAAAAGGCGGATATAGGGTACATGCACACAGGGTGGGTCTCCTGGAGGGACACGGTCCTCAGTTGATGGTCAACCATCAACAGCTGAACTCTAGAGGCCTAGCGTGTCAGGAGACTGACACCATGTATCAAAGCCATCAATTATTCATGATCCGTCCCATCTGACTCTACGTGCACATCCACTGGAATCACTCACACGATCACAGATCACAGGAACACACACGTTACATCGACCGACACAAGAAGCCACAATTAAGCACAGCAGTAAATAAGAATAAGAATAACATAGAATCAAAAAGGGCCGTCAAGGACCAATGCACTGCCACGAGTAGGGACAAGTTTGTGATTAAATATTAATATTATGCGGTGATCCACTTAAAAATGAGTTATTTACCTTTGAGGACCGTTTCCAAGACCTTCTGAGCAGCATGGTCTGAATATAAATACATAGAATATTATATTGGAGGAATTCAACTGAACCTTTGACTGCTGAGCTTCCCTACAAATTAAAAGCGTAAAAATTCAGGCTGCAGGACAGCATATTAACTCTGTATGAATCTTTTATAAGTTAATTTGTGAATTATTTATTCACCCGAATTTAACCGTAAATGTTCTTTTTCTGGGTGGCTCAGAGTCTCAACCTGCTAGTGTGCTAACCATGTAGTCAATACTCTTTGAAGTGACACAGGTTCAATTCCCACCAGTACTCCCATGCTAAATATCTTTCCATCTGTTCTCCATCCCACTGTCCTGTCCATAAAGGCACAAAAAAGCACATCAAATGTATTAGAAAGACAGTTATTTCTCTATCCATCTGTGTCTGAGTTCCCTGACTTCCCATCACAAGAATGTGTCTTTGTAACCAAATATTGAGGCTTTTATAATCAAGTTACCACGGATAACTCTGATAAGACTACTCCCTTCCCCACTTTCACCATCCTACTGCTTCCTGTGGCTCCAGGATACAGAATGGAAAGACTGGCATTCAAACGAAACAAACAAAACCATCCAGACACACAATGGAGCCTCCATTATGAAAAGTGTCCATAGGGGTTTGTTGTTGTACTTAATAAATTGAGTTAAGTACCTGAAGTCACATTCTTAATGGGAAATGTTTCAGGATGCCAACAAGGAATGGTACTCAGCCAAAGCTTTCCAATATAATTTATTGTATTAGGTCTGTGCAACACGGATACCAATGATAATTACGGATACCGTAATACTACATTAAAAATCGAATGTCTATAGAATATATACAGGAACAGGAACAGTGTCACAGGGACTAAGGGAGTGCTAACCCATGCTAATGCTAACGCTATTGCTAACACTAACGACAACTCACTTTATTTAAAGAACGCTTCCATCGAATGCTCTTAAGATCCTTGGGCTGCTTGGGGGTGTAGGCATCGTCATGTAACAACCTCTAAACAATCTAATTATCAACCTACACGACACTTCACACTGTTATGCTGTGGGGATGCATTTGTTAAGTTGGGTCTGCAAAAAAGTTAGTAATGCGACGGAGAGTGGAGAAAGAGGTAGTGAGAGAGAGACCTATGACCTTTTTGTACCTCGTTTTTGTTATTGTTGTTATTGATATGCCAATTTCTCCTGTGTTCCCATGCCAATAAAGCACTTGAATGTTATTGTATTGAGAGAGAGGGGGAACAGGGTTCAACAGGGGGCCCGATAGCCAGGGGTCAGTAAAAAGTCACGTTGAACAGTAAAACTTTTAACTGAAATGTGATATATATATATATATTTGCATTATAAAATTGAAATCCTCTAATGCAGATAAATACAACATTGTGTCAGGGACAGTAAAAATTGTCTTGGGACAGTGTGTTTCAGACCAAGGAAGAAGAAATTCAGAAAAAGAACGGTGATGAGAGAGAGAGAGAGAGAGAGAGAGAGAGAGAGAGAGAAAAAAAAAAAGTCTCTTTACCCTGCAGTCTCGGGGTTCTTCTACAGGGCTGTCTTTAGGACTGAGGGTGACGGACAGCTCCAGGGAACCCAGGTCCTGATCTGGGTAGTGGGAGTCCTTCAGCTCCAGGGTCACCAATACTGTTCTGTCACCACAAGACAGACATCAATATCAAGACAACAATATCAAGATAACAATCTCCAGACCACGACATGAATGATAACACTACATGCTGAGGTTCCTCACGGAGGAACCTTGACCATACTAGCCATAGAAGAGAAAGCCAGAAGGTACCTCTGCTGTTCCAGAGAGTCCAGAGGAAGATACGCAGAGCCCATGAAGTCATCATGAAGGCCAAAGTCATAATCAAACACCTTCAACACAACAAAACATCATAGTCAAACACCTTTAACACGATCAAAACATCATAGTCTAACACTTCCAACACAACAATAAAGTCATAGTCAAACACCTTCAACACAACAACAAAGTCATAGTTGTTGTGTTGACACAACAACAACAACAACAACAACAACAAAAAAATAGAACAAAATGTGTATGTGAACAAAGAATACAGGTGACACGTGTTGCGAATGCATGAAAACAAATACAAAGGGGGAAATAACAGGTATACAGCAGTTTAGTTTCAGTCTGTTGAAGACACACGGTTGTGAGGTGTGTCGTGTTATGTCGGGAAAGATGGTAAACCCCTATGGTGTTACCTTGATATACAAAGGCTCGCTCAGACTGTCCAGTATCAGAGTGGTCCTCTCGTCCCATACAGGGTTCAGGTTTTTGTTGACGGTTTTGCTCCTGAACACCTCCTTACCGTTCAGCTTAAACTTCACGTAGGGGTCGCTTGTACCTGTGGAAGGAACCATGCGGCTTTTAGAACAAAATTATTAAGAAAAAATAACAACAATCCCACCCCTTCCTTCAGGCCTCCCCCAAAACACATGACTAGCTCGCTAGCTTTAGCAATAGGTCTGCCTAGCCTTGTGGAAGACTGCGGTCAAGCACAAATTGGTGCACTGGCAGAGTGCGCGCAGGTATCCGGGTAGGTAGGTAGACAGACAGGTAGACAGACAGGTAGGTCATCCAATCATTTCATTCGGGCCGAATGAAATGATTGGACGGGCTTATACAGGCCTGCGACACAGATACCAGATCTTCTGTCGGGATGCAAAGAGAATTTCAACAAATATGACAAACGCTTCCGAGATATATCCCTATCCTAGCTTTCATTTCCTCTAGCACAGACAAATAAGATTGTTATTGCATCTTAGCGTGCGAGGCACATAGCATTCCGACCAATAAGAACACAGTTGGAGCTTGGCCGACCAGTGAAATCATTTACAGATTTGGTTGCCCTCACCTCCTCTGTCTCTCACTGCCAGGTTGTGTCCTCTCCTTAGCTCAACGTCTAGCATATACATCCCAGGGCTGGGAGCCTCTTGGTCGGGGTTAGCCGCTAATGGACCAGACGCACCCATGGCCTGCAGTAATTAAAAGGGAACATAAAAGCATTAGGCACACTCGCACGCGCACACAATATACCATGCGAAATAGTTAACCCTGAGAGAAAAGCCAACGTTGGTTGTTGTTGTTACATTCCATTGTATTCGTTGGGTTTGGTTTCCCCCAGATTTTAATTATTTTCTCTCCCGGTCTTTTTTTTTTGTGGAACTAACCAATATGTCTGTTCTGGAGTTCCCCCTGCTTTGGTTTGTGGATTTCATTTGGTGTCCCATTTTCGCTCTCAAGTCAGCTCCAAAGGACGTTACTTAAAAGTGTAAGTGAACCCCCTGTTCCAGCTCGAATTGAACACTATGAGATTTATAAAAATGCGTTTTGGGCTAAGAATTCTAGGACGGAGGGGGCGGTGTGCTATCCTCATAGTTATGACCTACGCCAAATTAAGCTAGTGCCATCGTAGTGTATAAGCATTACAAAGACAGATGTATGTGGATATTCGCCACACACCGTCGCATTTACTATAAGTAGTAAGGCTACGGTGTGTGTGTGTGAATCTGTGGAGCCCCGTAAGGGTCCAAGAAGCCTAACCCTCTCTCGGACGCCGACATCAACCGCTGCCCAGACGGAGCTCCACACAACCACACCGTGGCGTTATAGTACGAGTGTACGGTGTATACAGTGTATAGTGTCCGAGAAGCTTGAATGAGAAAGAAGTGTAAATATGTATTTCTTTTTTATTTTCTGCATGCATTTCCTGTCCTGACAGGGGACATGACACCGGATGCAACACCAGAAAGGTGCCATGCAGGCAAAGTGGCCTGCCATTTTCTCTTGCTCTTTTTAGCTTAGGAGCTAGGCTTACCTATTGTTTTTCTTGTTGAGCTATTAAAAGGATAATTGGTTTAAAAGTCCTGTTTATTATTGTTTCTATTGTTGTTTGTTATTTTACCCCCTCTATCCCAAAGACTAGAAGGTAGTAGCAGTTAGGGTTAGGGTTGTCATCCATGTAATAATTACTGTACGTCTCATTGTGGAAGGCAATACAGTTGTCTGCATACGTTTCAAGTCTAAAACATACATTACAAACATACATCAGAAGACAGTTGTCTTCTGTCAGGTTGATTGGTTAGATACTGGAAAAAATACCAGTCAAGTATTCATCTTTCAAATGATCAATCAATTCTTATTCTTCTATCAACACAAGCATAACTAAAAAAAATACAGTAGTGGGTTAAGCAACATCTGAATCAGAATAGTAGAAGTCTGCCTTACCTTCCGAATGCCAAACATTTGTATATCACAGAAGAAGTCCCAGTTAAAGCCCCGGTTATATTTGTAGTATATAACTCTACTGCGCTGAAGAGCTCTGCCTCTCTTCATCAGCTCAAACCACTTCTGGTTCCCAGCTTTGAGCACCACTTTCTAAATCAACGGCATTAACGATCCCCCAGGACGCCACTGACAGGAAGTTACATAGAGTAGCTTCCCCCCTAACTGAGAAGTGTTTTTTGCAAGCTGCAAGAAGTTGCACCTCAGCTCTCTGCAACAGGGTTCTCGCAATATGCAGCAATATCGAATATCACATTATTCGAAAACATCGCCGTTATGAACATGGACCTCAATGTTAAAATATCTGAAATGCAATACGAAAATAGGCTATCGTGACAACCCTACTCTTTACTTTCCCCCATACAACGTACTGTTCCGTCTTTGCTCTGTGGCAGGAACACACACACACACACACACGCACATCTACGGCCAACAATGCATACTTTACTTTTACTTAGCAACGCCTCATCCCCTCTTTATGTTATCGATTATAAACCTTGTTAGATCAATTCATTTGAATGTTGTTTTATATAAGATATGAAGGTGAGATTGTGAACAATTGCCATCGATCATAAAGCCGGTGGAAACACTGGTAGAAAACACACACAATTGTAATGAATGATTTAGTGAAGTACTATTTTTGTGCCGGTAATACGAAAACATTCCAACAATAATACAGAGTTTACGACATATGTATTTATAATGGTACGCAATATTCCTCTACCATAGTGCATCCCCCTGGGTCCCTAACCATTAGACATAAAGCATCCAGACAAGACCTGCAAAAAATCAATATTAGGTCAAAACAGCTAGAAGCAATATCAGCCACTCAGCCTCAGTGTCAACAACAAAGTGTGGATACTTTCAACTCGCATTTCCCTATAGAAGCACAGACAATCCTCCAAAGCCTTTGTAATATGAGTGTCCGTATTTATTAAAAGGTGTGGCCTTGAATGGCACACCTGCTCAACCAACAGGTGTGCCACAGCCGTCTTTAACGTCACATTTCCTCGCTAGTTCCACTAGTCAAAGGACATCATAGATGCCATAGGGCTAAAGTTGAGTTTTAAGACAGGATGGTTTTTATAAAGTGGTCTTTTCAGTGATCAGTTATTGTTAGTTATTTGCTTAAAGGAACCTATGGTAGTATTATCTGATATCTGTTGTTTAAGCATTTACTGGCTTAATTGTTTTGTGTGCTTTGTATGAAATGCACTAGCTCTGAATAAATCCTTAATTTGACTAAACAGGTGCCCTATGTAACTTTTTTCGCTGGAGCCATCACTTTGTTTGAAATGATTGGATGGGCTTATTACAGGCCTGCAACAACAGATTTCATCAACAGATGCCCTTTTTTGGCACATCATTTGATTTATTGATTGCTGTCGGGATGAATTTCGAGAAATGTGACAAAAAATTGCAAACAACAAATAAATGTCCTCCCCCTAGCTTTAAAGGGGTTTGTAAAATAGAGACATGATAAATCTAAATGAATGAAAGTCATTAATCGTCCCAGTGTCTATGCAGCTAGGCTGGCTTAATTGGCAATGTAAATAAGGCAATTTAAAAATAGCGCCAAAAGGTGCTGTCATTATCTTGAAGCTGCTTAGGCCCTACTGCAGATTTACAGAGGCACTAAATCAGGAAGCAAAGGTTGAGGCTGAGACGATCAGTGGATCAGGTCCAATCCAATCAGCTATAGTGATAGGTAGTGTAAGTGTATCTATAAGCACGTTGTGGTTGTGTTTACATGCACATTGAGGTCTCACCTCTCTGTCACTCATTCTGCCCTTCATTTGTATGCTTTTTAACACACCAACACAGTGTCTTTCAGTCGGCTGTCAGTAACTTGGCAACAGTGTGTCAGTTGACTGTCACCGTAGGGATTAAGGGACAGCAACCCTTAATATCAGCATGATATACAGGGTTGCCTAATAGTTTTGCAAAATTCAAATTACAAATAGTTTGATTAGGCATTCAACTACTGACATAGTTAAGGTTAGGATAAGGTCAAAGTAGTTATCGATGTTTAAGATTTAAGGTTTAATGTTTAAGACGTGAACCTGCCAACTTTAGCATTTTAAGGTTAATGTCAAATATAGACTAAGGCGCACTCGTACAACAAAAAATGGTGCGTACATAAGGATGGCTGTAGGGCCGGCGTACCTTATGTAAGCCTTTTCCCACATTAGCATTGTTGACGCTGATAAGGTAAGCTATGCTAAACTAAAATAGGCTAAGTATGCCTTACACACAGGCTCGAAGTTATAGTTATTTAGGGTAGTTAGACTATGCTACACCATGACACGATTCAAACTCAAGGGAACATTAGGCCATAGAGTTGTTAAATATCACACCTAAAAGTACAGAGGGAACAGAGAGGTAACACAGATGCAAAGTAGAAGCTAGCCAGTATCTATTTCAAAACATATTTCCATCTGGTTAAAGTTATGGAAATATTTTTAGATAGCTCTACAATCAGGGTTGTGACAACAACCTATTAGACAATGTACATACACTTCAACACAGTAACCACAACACATTAACCTTCTATATTATGTTCCAACGTATTCTAATCCTGCAAACAAGTCTGGACTTCTACATAGTCTGGATGGGAATGTTAGCTATAGGAGAAAAAGGTTAGCTACAGAAAACCTGGAGACCAGATGTCCATAAAAGACAGAGAGAGAGAGAGAGCGAGAGAACTCACACATAGCGGACGACCACACATGGAGACCAAGAAGAAGGACTCTGAATAATCCCTGAAACATCAGTAGAGACTCAGCGACTAACGTCAGGTGGTATAGCCACCACACGATACAGTATACTATATATACATGGGAGGACTTATGTGTACAACCCTAGGAAGGCGTAGAGTAGAGAGGTGGAGGTGAACAGAGGAGAGTAGAGTAGGGGAGAGAGGATGTGTAATAAAGGGAGGTTGGTCTATGGATATTACTGGGACTGTGAAATGAAAAGCTGTTGAAAGAGAGGTGAATGGAAAGGAGGTGGAGAAAGATAGAAACCTCATTGTGTATCACTGTGTCAGCCCCAAAGATTCAGAGATCCGAAAAAGCCTAGTGTTTCTCTCCTTTATTATCTGCTGCTTTGATCGGTACTGCCTGGTCCCAACGACAACCTCTCCCCAATGCAGACATAACACCACCACAGCTTAATCTGAAAGTCTCTTTCCTACCATTCCTCAGGTAAGAGGGAGAGAGACAGGAAAGAAAGAGAGACAGGTTCAATAGGGAGACAGGCAAGGAGAGGAGGAGGAGTGGACAGTTAAGAAGAGGTAAGACGAAGATGCAGGTTAGGACAGACAGGTAAAGAGAGGGACAGGTTAGGAGAGACAAGTAAGAAGTTAGACAGGTGAGGAGAGACAAGTGAAGGGAGAGACGGGAAAGAGAGGTAAAGAGAGATACGGGAAAGAGAGACAGCTAAAGAAAGAAAGGTGGAGAGAGAGACAGGAAAGGAGAGACTGGTACAAAAAAGAGACAGGTAAAGAGAGAGACAGGTAAAGAGAGAGGCAGGTAAGAGATACAGCATGAAGGCACGGGGTGTGAGGGTGCTTTACTATAAACACATCGGCTGTGAGTGGGTGAGGTCGTGAAGGAGCTGGAGCCAATAACAACATGTAGCTCTCACCAGGATATTGACGCACACACAAATCATCAACTATCTCATATTGACTGTTAATACAGTGGATAGTCAAATAGATAGCCACCCCTGTTTGACAAGATTGCTTCACTTTTGTATTCAATCTTCATCAAGTTATATTGTCAGCTATAGCAATATACATATGTTAAATATCACACACACACACACACACACACACACACACAGAAAGCTTTTCAAGGCTGTTTGACGTTATCTTTCAATCTCCATGAAGTTATATATTTGGATAATGGCAGTTAGGAGCTAAGGGTCGCCAACTAAAGGGGCTTAAAGGGGCCTTCTTAAGTTAATCATCACCGGGTTACATCTAGAGATAAGGGCGACCTGATGTAGTGTGTATTCGGAGGCTCAGGCTCATGTTAACGGCTTGTTAACATGACACCAGGTGGTAAAAGAGGCTTCTTTTTGAGTGAGCTACTCAGGGGGAAGGTAGATGTTTGGTGTTCAGTATAAGGGTGGCCGTGTGGGATTGTTATTGACTACATGAATGGGGTAACAGCTATTGTTGTCGGACTTTAATATGGATTGAGCTACGACAGCTTTGCATTCTTATTCGTGGCCCATATTAAAATACCTCGTAAACACACACACACACACACACACACACACACACACACACACACACACACACACACACACACAGAGAGAGGCCGTCACCGGCTCATTTGGCTTTGACTCCAAATTCCATCCTGACACGCATCGCATTACACCTGTTTTTCAGAGACTGCGGTTGAATGCTGTAGATTCACCCAGACATGCCTTCACTTGTTTATGGCAGAAAACTGTTGCTCAATGGGCAGAAAAGTAGACCTAAATGGGGGGGGGGGGGATGTAGAGCAATAAAAAAGGCCCCTCCTCCCATTCAGCAGGCAGGAATGGAGGTGAATAGCGGTGGCAACATGACACCATGGAGGTTCATCTCCCCGTGCCTAAAAGCCTCTATCATTACTCCCAAGAAGATGAGCCGTAGGACGTCCTGCTTGTCGCCGATTTTAATACACAAAAAAAGTTAGTTGAGCGTTGGAAAAGTGGGGTTTCGACGACACGCTGGTCGATTTTACCGCACCGTTTCGCGTTCCAATGTTTCCAACCATTTTTAAGAGAGCTCTGAGGTCCAATGAAGGTGGCCACTCGTGGCGAGGGTTGCATCACGCCGTGCAGTTGCAACAGCCTTTTTTTACGTTTCCGCTTTACACATCCATTGTGTTAAACCAACCTCATAGATTTATAATTAGCACGATCTGTTAAATGTACTGATCATTCACCTCGATAGCCGTCGGTGAGGCAAGCCAATGTTTTTTCTTGCGCTGCGGTACGTGAATATCGGTTGCTTTTGATAACATGACGTTGTGCAGTTGTATCACAACCGTTTCGTTTTGGATACCAACTTTTTCTCCTAAAAAGTGAGAGCCTACTTTAAGTTATCAAACAGGGAAACACCCCCGAAAAAGGAAAATCTCAAAAACATGGATGTATTAAAGAATACACACCCTACGCTACACTATTTTACACTTAGATTAAAAAGTGTGTGGAAACAATTCTAATTGAATCCTCTAAATACATTGAATATTATGGCGAAAGGATGGAGCATGCTCGTCTTCACTAGGCTATATGAAGTGTGTCCGAGAGAGGGTTAAGCTTCTCGGAAACATATAATGCCACGGTGTGTGTGAAGATGTGTTGAGCTTCGTCTGGCCAGTGGTGGATTTTGATGTCCGTGGCCGAGAGAGATTAGTTAAACCCGGACAGTTAAACAACACGGTGTGTGCCGCATTTCATACACATTGCTCATTATAACGCTTCTACACAGCGACGTTATTCGAAAAGTATCACAAATAGGTCGGAGCCATGGGGATAACATGGCCCCCTCCTTCCTAGAACTCTCAGCCCAAAACTCCTTTTTTGGATTGATTAAAAGAAAAATTTCTCTAGAGACGTTTGTCCGTTCTGGGCTACTGTAGAAACATGGCGACACCCTTGGAAGAGGGCCTGCTCCCTATGTAGTAAAGGGCTCATTCTAAGGTAACGAAAACATAACGATTTCTTATTTTCATGGGATTACACACTAATCAAAACATACTAATGACTATTATATTCCATTTATGCCAAGTCCGGTACCACTTCCTTCTACACTGCACCTTTAAATGTATAAACAAGCTCTTGTTAGTTTACCAAATCAATTTATCAACTTATTCAATGAATATTGTACATATGTGTGCAAGACATGGTTGGTGAAGCAGAAATTGTTTTAAATTGACTGAAAGATGAACTTGAAAATAAAGACCATCACCACACACACACTAACCCCTT
>JAOPJO010000118.1:5034757-5047107 GCA_027123675.1 Molva macrophthalma | reverse complement strand
TCCTCCCACATCATGTCCTGAAACAACCCAGATTCCTGAAAGCATCAGAGCTGCTTTAAAACCTGGCCATAGCCATGGAACCTGACACTGGCTGCAGCAGTCAGACAGACAGACAGACAGCAGAAAGTAGCCTAGGGTTGGTCTGCTTGACTGCCTGCACCCTCCCTCTGCTAGACAGACAGACAGACAGACTGCACTGCATCAAAGTTATAGCATCGCTGTGTGCAGCCTGCTCACCGCCACCTGGCATCCTAAATGTGAGAAAACATTTGAGTCATTTAAGTTCTTGATATGGGGGTGTATGGTAGGGGTGGGGGGGGGGGTACCATCTGGTTGCTATGGTGATAATGAGTAAGGAGATGGTGATGATACAGCAGAATTAGATTAGACTTTTGGATTGGTTCACGTTTGGTTGTTTACTGATAAGCAGAGAAGGTTTATATTTTAAATTATATATAGTAGGCCTAAAAGAATTGATTACACAATAGATTGATTGATGATTTGCCCTTGGCACATGTAGTTAACAGTATTTAAATCGTATAATTAGGTCAAGCTGTTTTGGTTTATTAACACAACCGGACTAGAAACGGAAACTGGCATTCCCTTGAATGCAAATATGTACAGCAGAGATGATGCGCGGGTATCTTGGTGTGATATCTGCAACCACAAAGACACCGGCGGTGAAACGAAACCAAAACAGGAGAAGCACATGTGACCACTTTAATATCGTCTGCAGTAGCAGTACGGCAAATAATAAGTCATTGGTTATATGCATGCAGCACGCAGCAAAAGCTTACTTGAAATGCACATTATAAATGCCATCATGATCAGAACGAGTGTCTTTAATTGTGGGCTATCTATTTATAGCGCGGGCCTATACACACCCAAGATAATTGTATCTTATTTGTTTCTTTGCAGCTGCCCGCTATTCTACTATTCTGTACTCTTACCTCTACATCATCTGTACGAGGACAGTCCCACGCCAGACGGTGTCCGTTTCAATTGTGTTTGTCGGCGACAGACGTTACCACCCATCATCCAGAGGTTCCAGAGGAGAGGAGAAAATATTATTGTCTTGCGATACATATAATCAACTGTGGCTCAGTGTTCATATAATATCCATTCACAATAAAATATATAGTTATGATTACGCTTACCTGAGCGGAGCACGCGGCTCCTGTATCTTGTGTTCGCAGTCATCTTTAAACAAAAAACCGCTGGTTATTCCGGACGCCCCAACTAGGTTATTGTGGGGACGAGTCCATAGCAATGCGGTGGGGTGTCTTTAATTAGGTTATTCAATTTATCCGTATGCACAAAAAAAACCCTATCTGTAAAGAAAAATATTTTTGTACTGGTATTATGTATTCTATTTATTGTAGCCTACATAATATAGCACAGAGTAGACAGTGATTTAAACAAAGATGAGGTGTGGGGTTGTAGTTTCTGGCATCGCCCAGAGGGGAGCAGTGTAGCCTTGTTCAAACAATATACCCAGCTGACTGCACGCTTTGTAGAGTATGGATTTGATTGTAAACACGCAGTCATGTGTCAACTGCAGAGGCTGAAAGAAAATCGATCATTAAGATTAAGGTTGGTTGTATGCTGTAAATTGGGCGGCCGTTATCACCTTAACTGTTAATTGAATTGTGTGTGTGTATAACACCATGTGTTTTATAAGTTCTTTATTGCAATGCGGTGATCAACGATTCGGCGCATGTTAACATGCTACTTCTTCGTACACGTTTACAGGCAGTAGCTCTTGCTTCATGTTTGAAACCTGGGTGCCACCTAGTGGCTAACTCTCGTCACATCTCCTTTAACATAAGAACACCAAGCGACTGCACATAACAGTAAACTACAATTCCTGGCTGAGAATTTACACACGAACCTTACTAGTTCTATCTCCTTCATTGTGAAAAAAACGAACAAAAAAGAAAGAAGCACAAGCTAAACATAAAGTTCAAGTTTCATAAATTTCAAACAACATAGTCTTTGCAGTACCTCTCATGAAATACCTTGTAATTACACTATTGAATCAGAGAGCGTGATCGAAATCCTATTATATTTTATATTTTGATAAGTAAGGCGACATTATTTTAGATCATCACTAGGGTTGTACGTTACTTTAATGGGGTACTCTGCAAGACATGCCTTTTTATATCAAGAACAATGAGACGAAACGTACAAAATACAGGTAGTGCGTTTGTGGAATTGCGACGATTGGGTTGACGTGAACTCTGCTACATCTGGCTGATTTGGGTAGGCGCGATCATGCATGTCACATGCACGCGTTCGGGAACCAGATAGCTCGGAAACCAGTTGGCTCATAACACCTGCAATTAAACAACATTCCGATGAGTTAATATATTGTAACATGATTCAATACAATGCTAATGTATGATAACTCATCAGGTGCAAGTCTGTATGTGTCTGTACTGTATAAATAGTAACTGGTATCGTTAGTGGAAACGCAGTGCAAAAAAGGCTTCAATATTGGAATGTAATCTAACGACTAAAACACAAGCTTAACGAAATAAGGTTAACTTCGGTACTGCTTACCTGAGATACAATGCCAGTCCTTCTTCCTTGGCATCCATGTGTATGATTAAAACGTTTATATTTGTAGTTGTAGGCACTTACGCTCAAAAACGATCGACCAATGGAGAAGCATCATCTACAACTCCCTCTGAAGCCCGCGCACTGGTATGGGGTCAAAAGTGCAAACGAAAGACCAGAATTTGCAACCAAAATGTTTAACTTCGCAACCAAAATGTTTAACTTCGCAACCAAAAACGTTCACTTCGCAAACGCACAGCAAATGTCACGAGATCAACCATTAGACAATCTAACTAAATAAGGGAAATGCAATCAAACTGTACGCTATTTTTTTCTTTTAAAGTTATTTTCTGTTTTTGTTTTAAATATAGTTATTTTAAATTGGAATGGATATCGTTTTGAACTCGATTATGTAATATTTGATTGCATCACCTTTTTTGGCTTGTTTCAGCCTTGTTGTTGGTCATTATTTTTGTTTGGAATGCAAAACGTTTTGCCCTTGACTAACCCTTTACTACCCTCAAAAAAACGCAAACAAATGGAAGATGTTTTTGTTTTGAAATGCATTTCTTATGCTCTCAAAACTTTTAAAGCAATTCGGTTTTTTTTTAAATTATAAATATTTTTGATTGGAATGCATAACGTTTTAATCTCGATTATATAATACTTGATTGAAAAAAAATGGCTCTGTTAGAACCTTAAAAGCAAATTTTTGCTTTCAGAATAATTATTTTTGTTTACAATGCAAAAGGTTTTGCACTCGACATAAAAACGCAAATCTACCTCCATAATATTATCCAGGTACAATGTATAATATGCCAACAATCAACCAAATGTACATTCAAATGACAAGCACAACTGGACAAAATAAAAACCCTGTGTTTTTATTTTTTTAATCAATATTTTCGCGGCTGTAAGGTATACCACACATTATATAACAGGCATCACGCGCCGATGTGATGCCATGCGGTCTCATGTCAACAGATGGTGCTATTTACCAACACACGAGACGTCTACTCTGGCAAGACAACGCTAACAGGTAGCCATCATAATCCATTATGATATACGTTTATCTATCAAAATGTTCTATCAAAGGAAACTTATGGTCGCCTCCGACCATCAACAACATGATGGATGTGAGAACCTCACGGCAACCTTAATCAACATTAATGGCATGGTCATGTTGATTATAGCTGCATGATTTTGAATGATTTGCAAACGGACAAGTCCATAATATACACTCAAAATATGAGACATCACTTATACTCATCAATTGCCATTCAAATTTGCATGTAGTTTGTGGTTGTTTTTCTTAGCTCTAAATGTAAGTTTCGTCAAAGTTGAGGTATCAATGAAGTATGGTTAAGTTTATACATTTTGCAATGGTTTGGTGTTACGTGAGTGATTGTTCAGTTTACATAAACGTTTTGTGTGGTTAAGATCATGGCAGACTGCTGGGGACAGCAACACTTCATGAGTAATACCTAACTAGACATCAACATGAAAGAATACAAAGTTCTGTACCCCACACACACACACACACACACACACACACACACACACACACACACACACACACACCCATTGCTTCCTGCACATTATGAATTAGTTATAGGCTAGTTACGTGAATAGGCTGCAGCAAGCCCTCACTTCCAGCCAAGAGCCTTTGGGACATTGGAATACCAAGAGGGTTAGATCTCTAGTTACTTTAGTAATTAAAAACAGTGCAACTTCTGCTTGTCCAACCTCTCCTCAGCACCAGTGATGTATGTTAACATACGGGGTTCTAGTTCCACAGCTGGCTGGCTTATGACAACAGCGGAGCAGCAAAACTGTGCGCTCAAACCTAATCTCCCCTCATGTTTCTGAAGGATTAATTCAATCAAGGCAATGAAACAGAAATCCCCCCGCACCCCATTGCAAACTTTTCATATTATGGCGGAGGTGATTTACTTCATTAGTTTGGTAAGAAGCTGGGGTAGCTTCAGGGATGCTGTTAGGTGTGATTGGTGTCTATCTGAATCAGAGTCTGGAGCTGCAGTGCAGCCCATCTGCTTGAACTCGGAGCCAAATGAGAGCGAGACAGTACAGGTGAGATTTTTAATTACAATCCATAGGAGCAAAGGTGATGCAGGTTTGATTTGGAGGGGGTTGTTCCATTCAGAATGTGATTGACAACTGTGGCTAACAGTGGCATTAGTAGAGACATTCTTTTCCATTGTACAAGACGTCCGACTAGTGAGTCAGTGATGACTCAATGTGCTCAGTATTGTACAAAGGAAACCAGCAACGTTTTGTAAGACTGCTTTGAAGAGATATTGAAGAACATTTTTCCAAAGCCGTCATTATACTCATTATGTTAGGCGTCTGCGTCAAACAATCTCATTGTCACTGCACTAAACTGGCAAACTAGGCTGGTTTTATTCTTATTCTGCAAGAAGTCAAGTTGATGACAAACAAGAACACAACATTTCAAGGCCAAAAGTAAGCCACGTTGAAAAAAGAAAAAGTTTATAGTATCAACCTACCTAATATAACAGCATTAGTTTGACTGCCTAAAGTCTGACAAGTTGGAAATGGTCCTCAAGCACAGTATGTATAAACGTTGAAGGAGTTTAGTTCAAAGCAGAGCCTCCGGCTCATTCTAATCTCCCCCTCCCCCGCCTCAACCCCAAGTGATTTGTTTGGAAGGCTAAGTTATTTAATGGATCCGTCTGTGTTACTCGGAACACCCAGACATGTTCTCCCCCCTCCCCTCGTTGTCCGGGTTCCCTTCGGCTACTTCTACGGAGTCCATCATCTTGTCTTATTATCTGCGCTAGTGTCCTCCTCCTCCTCGTCCTCGTTGTCAGAGACACAGATCACGGCGTGCATGGACCTGTAAGGGTTCTCAAGGCCCTGTTCCGTGTCGTCGTCCTCCACTGTGGCTTCGCTCCCAGTTGCGGCCGTCTCCGTAGGCATGTATATGTACGGTTTCCCGCGACCGGCTCTGTGATAGTCTGTCTGAAACTCATCCGTTGTTGGCTTCCCCTCAACCTGCCACGGCGCTGAGTGAGGGTCTTTCGGAACGGTGCGGGGGGAGCACGGCACGTCGTCTTGCTCTTGAACTTTCCTCAGTGTCTTGCTGACGTGCTTCAGTGAGACCTCGTCGGCCCTACGGCTGGGGGCGGCTGATGAAGATGCTGCTGCTGCTGATGATGATGATGATGATGATGGAGCTGTACAGCCTCTGAACTTGGATTGGGATGCCCCCGACACGAGAGGATGGTCGCTGGGGGTCCCGGAGCTGTCTCCTTGGTCTTCAGGGCGGTGCACCAGAGGAAGAGGCAGGAGCGACGTCTTCCTGGTGTAGACCCCCGGCCTGCCGCGGAAGCTCTCGGAGCGGGAGTGCTCACCTTGTTCCGTGGAGAGCGATACGGTCGTGAAGGATATGTCGGCAGATGAGTGTGCAGCTCGGCTCGGGTTCACCTGGCAATCATAGAGCGGAAATACGAGGATGTGATTACGGCGGCGCTTGGAACCACATTAGACGGTTAGACGGATTTTGGTTTGGTTTGGCTGTGTCACACTGAGGACCTGTGTGGGTTTATACCGATTTCAGACAGAAGGGAGATTTCTGTTTTGTAAAATAAGCTTCTGGCTCTGTAATATTCACCATGCTATTCCATGAGCATCAGCTTGTTATTGGCTTACAAAAACTACCACCACAACACTATTGTCACAGATCACAACAAGGGGTAGTACACCTGAAGTACCCAACATGTACACATAGTCACGTGCACAACACCAACGCACACTGCAAAAGCAGAACTCACCCTTTTAAAGCTTATTAAGCTCTAGAAAAGCAGCATTATTGACATAAAAGAGTAGGGAATAGAGAGAAACAAAGATGAAAAGGGAAGAAAGGAGTAGCTTGTACAGTGCTTGTACAGTAAGCACTAAGATGCATTAGCGTCAGCCTTCAGTGGATCAACCGGCACTATCGACAACACAGTTTGTGTTTGTGTGTATGTGTGTGTGTGTGTGTCTGTCTGTCTGCGTGCGTGTGTGTGTGTGTGTGTGAGAGTGTGTGTCTGTCTGCGTGTGTGTGTGTTTGTGTGTCTGGGTGTGTGTGTGTGTCTGTCTGCGTTTGTGTGTCTGGGTGTGTGTGTGTGTGTCTGCGTGTGTGTGTGTTTGTGTGTCTGGGTGTGTGTGTGTGTCTGCGTGTGTGGATGAGGGAGACATTAAGGATTGGCTCCACTCGACCCCTTACCACATTTGGATGCTTCCCCAGTGTAAGTGCTCCCTGGTCCACTGGGTTCTGTTTGTCTCTCCTTCTCCTGACCATGTGAACCGTTAGAAATACGGCTGTCACAAACAGCACCAAGAGGATGGCTGCAATCGCCCCTGCCATCCTTGTGTCCACATCCCCAAACAGAGGCTCTTCCTGGAACTGACCCCTGGGGACTACAATGGTAGAGAGCATAAGGAAAATCACTTTGTGGCTAATTTGTCCTGATGATGAACAGTGTTTGTTTGTTTTGCGCTAACTGTTTGAATATCAATTTGTTTGAATTGACTCCCACGAGTCTGTTGCTAGCTCAAGTGCCACGAGCATGTTTCCAATTGAATATATGGACAGTGGCTGACGAGGTCTATTGAATCCATAGCTTTGCATTAGCCGATTGCTTATTCAAGCTGGAAGCTATGTTCATACAGAAAGGATTGCACCTCATTCGAAATCCAAGGAAGTCTATTCAAAGTAATGCTGCTGTGACATGTATAGTTCCTATGTTGACTTCATCGATGACATAATTACTTATTTTGATGAAACTTGGGTATTAATCTGAAAATTCAGACTTTGAATTTCAAACAGCCTTTGTACTTTTTTTTTACCCTACTGTGCCATTTAATAGCTAAGCTCATCTGTTTAGTCCCTAATTGCAGTTGGGCCATAGACTCTTCCATACCTTTGAAACCCCCTCATCCAGAAATATGAGTCTGTCACATGTGGCCGTCTGTATGGGTGGTTGTATTGGCTCCAGTATGTAATAGTGAGCAAGGATAGGATCTGAGGATAATGGGATTTATCTCATTAAGGGCCTATGAATGTTCCCCTAGATGAAGATTACCCATTGGTTACCATCCAAACTCGTACAGGTGACCTACGTGTGCCCTATATCTTAGCATTCAGGAACCATGCAACACAGATGCAGGCTATTGACCTTCTCAAAAGGGATTAAGTCATTGTGATTCGCTTGGGTTTGTTGTGGCTTGTCCATGGGCTTTTGTAGCACTGCAAAGTGCTCTCTGTGTTTAAGTATTTTATCTGTGTGTGTGAGACGGCTCCATCACCCTTTTTTTTTGTTATGGAACATACCTGATTGGCCCTTCTGCAGAACCTCAATGTCCAGGGTAGCTGTGACCCTTTCTCCTGATTCGTCATCCCTAGCAACCACCTTCACGATCAGGACAGATAGTAGCAGCAGTCATTGTCTAGCACAAATACGACTAATATACAGCCGAAGTGTATCTCGTTTATGTTGTTGATACCTCCAGGATGTGCCTGTCAAAGGCTTTAAGTTGTTCAGTCCTGGCAATCACAATCCCCTCCCGGGTAATGTAGAACAGTCCTTCACTTGCAGACAGGGGATGGAGCGAGTACACTATCTTCGGATTAAGTCCCTATAGGAAAGATGGTAGTGTAGTCACAAACAAAGGTGCCTATCCTCTGTAATACATTGGTGCTGGAGACATAGATTGAAAAATGAACGTGCTATCCCTTTATTATTTGAAATGAATTTATTATTTATTAAATGTTCAAAGGATAAAACCCATCCTTCTGCCACCATGACCAACAGCAGAATCTCTGAGGGTGATTCATCACAGAGGACGTTGCGTAAGAGTTGGAAGGGATCTTTTGGAGTCAAATAGTATTCTGAAATCAAATAAAGCATGATCTCTGCTGAAGCAGTTACATATGGTTACACATGGTCCAGGAGGTTTGACCTTGACTTACATTGGCGAAGTCCACGTCGGTGGCCAGAACAAGGAGGATTTGGTTCCCATAGGTGGAGACGATAGTGGCTGGGCTGTCACTCTGGATGACGAAGCCTTTATAGGTCGTCCTGTTCAAGGTCGGAGGGAAGCTGTTCTCAGCCAGCACTCTCACCAGTGCCGTCGCCACACTGTACTTCCTGGGGTCGTTCAGTTGGGAGGCCTGTGGTAGTAACAAGTATGATCATACATGTGTTGCTTGCCTCAACTCCCTGTGTAGCTTGAGTCGTGGCTGACATGAAAATATATCAGTAGACCTTTGCAGGTATACCATAATGCGTAGTCTGAATATTGGTGTTAGTTGTTTATTATCCACACGTCTTGTCAACTTGACTTCTCCCGTCTCGTTGTCGATTGCAAATCTGCCGTTGTCTGCACCTGGGGAGTGAGGGCATGTGGCCTTGGTGAATGAAAATGTGGGTTCTATGAGGAACTCAGAGAGGAGGAGATGTATATGCAAATCAAATCATAATAAACAGGGACGTCATGGGATGATAGGCTGTGAGTATAATATGTTAATGGTTATGCTAACCGTGAGACCTATCTGTGGGAGTGAGGGAAATCTGCTAGCCCGAGGCCTTGGAAGCCCAGCCGTGTTAATCTTGTTCAGTGTTTTCTAGATAATCAGTAATAGGGAGTTGGGTAAGCGAATGTAATGTAGAATATGGTAATGCCAGATCTGGTTATTCCTCCACAAGCTGCTTTTATCCAGAGCGAGTCTCGGAAGAGTTATCTATAGAGTGAATACAGGGTGAAGTCATCAAGGAGGCGGTGGAGGTTAAGCATCTTGCCTCACCTCAATGATGCTTACAGATGAGGCTAAAAACAATGGAGTTAATTCCAATTCAGAACTAACATGGTAGAACATCACAGTTTTCAACCAGATAGTTTAAAACAAAAAACGGTGTAACATTTAGGATTCTACCTGAAAGGAGTGTGAATGTGAGCTGAGTCTTAAGGCCTCTGTCCCCATCCACCGCATGTATCGGACCAGGGGAAAACCCCAGAACCATGTCCTGAAAGGAATTACAGTTTCAAAACCACGGACATTCCAGCCCTTCCTGGCTTTTAACTTCAGTTCAGAGTCCACCAAGCTGGAGTAGAGACGGCCTCACCTGATCTTCCTCTGTGATGTTTGCCATGTAGATTGGGTTGGTGCAGACAGGGAGGTTGATGGTTGCAGGGGTCGGGTTGCACGGGAGGAACAGCGGATACTGGTCGTCCCCGTCCTTAATGTGGATGGTCAAGGTGGCGGTCGCGTTGTACTTGTCTCTGGTGTTCATTTCCTGAAGCACGTACCAGGAAGTCAGTGCAGCAGTCAGAAAAAAACTGTTCTCCGTGGAGGGATACCAGCATATCTTATGGTGTTCTTTCATCTCTGAACGATTCATATTTGCACTGCACTATTTTTTTTACTAATATTGTGGGTAGCTGTTAAATATTATTAGCAGGCTAGGAGGTTTGAGGTACTGTAATACGGCTTAATTATTGTCCAGTGGCCTCAAAGCCAGCCTGTTGAGTTAATGAATATCGGATTAGCATGCATTACCACAGCGTAGATAACCAGCTGGAGGTGTGTTTTGCTCTCATAGTCCAGTGGCTTGTCCAGCAGCACATTTCCGCTGTTGGGCAAATCTATCCTGAAGAAGCTGGCGTCAGGCTATAGTTGGGGGACATGGCATTCATACTTAGTATTGGTCATCAGCATATATCCCGGAGTGATGCTAATTAGACCAGTAACATGAATCATATGATCGGTCGAGGCACAAGTGAAATTAAAACGCTGATATTCAATTTGGCTTGTGGCCTTTTTTGTGCCCTGACAGCTAACAACAAACATAATTGTACTCAAAGCTATGAGGTTAAAGAGAAACCAAAAACCAAAAACATACCACAGGAACTACCATAATTGCAGTATCTTTGGCGATGTCAAAATGGTACATTTGTTAAAAATTGTTATGGGATGTTTGTTTGAGATTATGTGATTAAGGGAAAGCGTACCAAAGCTTTATCGATGATATAAAGTAGCATATCCTCGTCTGCATCCGTTGCCTTGACGGTGAACACCACAGAGTTCACCGCCGCAAGCTGAAGAGGAATCATTAATGCATATTATTATGTAGATTGTTGTGCACATGACACTAGCATTATAACTAGCGATAGTATGCACAGACCTTAGACGAGGCGTGAAAGTCAAGATATTTATAGCACGCAAGGGCCTACTGTTGATGAGCTTACCTCACTGATGAAAAGCGGTTGTATTGTCTTCTCCACAAATTGCGGCATGTTGTCATTTTCATTCAGTATCTCCACTATGACCCTGTAATAACTCTGGCAAGCAGTAAATGTTGGTCTTTAATATAATTATTTTAAAGCATTTGCTTTCATTACACAAGGACATTTATTTTTTTTTATACTTTGAAGGCACACCTGCATAACGTTGTCTTCGTAACATATCAACTCGGCCAAGAGGATCGCTCCTTGAACCTTGGGAACACAAGAACACAAGATTGGCCTTTAAATCAAATGTCAAGGAGCCCATTGAGATTGAGTTTAGGCACCAAACAAGGAAGAAGGCCCCTTACCTCTCGATCCAACACCTTTGAGAGTGAGGAGTTCAGGCGGATTGCCTTGCCGTCCAGGAACAGCCAGTCGGCGTTCTTCCCACTGAGGCACATGCGAATAGTGTTGGGCCCCGGGTCCCCGCTGATGCTGAGGTTAGCGATGAACTGTCCCATGGGGCTGTTCTCCCGCACCGTGGCGAAGATGTCTGACCCTCCCAGACAAAGGCTGGCTGGGAGACAAACCGCTCGGGTCATACGTAACGTGCACGACATTATAGATTACAAGGCTGTGGCCAGCCATCGCGTGGCGTTACATGACATCATAAATGACCAGGCCTTAGCCAGCCTTAACGTGGCGTTACATGACATCATAGGTTCCCAGGCCTTAGCCAGCCTTAACGTGGCGTTACATGACATCATAAATTACCAGGCCTTAGCCAGCCTTAACGTTGCGTTACATGACATCATAGGTTCCCAGGCCTTAGCCAGCCTTAACGTGGCGTTACATGACATCATAGATTACCAGGCCTTAGCCAGCCTTAACATGGAAGGACATGACATATTACCAGGCCTTAGTCAGTAATAACATGACATATGACATAGCATGACATAACATGATGCCATGTCATGGCACTAATATATACAAAGGCTTACGCAAATTGATTCTGTCACTATGCCGTACCATGGCTCAGTAAGATAATGAAGAGGATCAAAGGTGGGGTGGGGATAGAAAGCTTGGGGAGAAAGGGTGTAAAGTGGCTCTGTGTTCACTGTGATGCATGATTTCCTGGGCTTAACGGCCAATGTTATTCAGCATTGGCTGCGATGGCAAACACACAACTTCAGATGTTGCCTTGCATTTCCTGATCATTTTTTTCAACCCACAGATGGAGCTGGGCAGGGAAAGCAACATGGTACGGTCCCATCTCCTTTGAGCCACCGGGACGGTTTCCTGCTTCAAGTGTCAGGTGGGTTGAAGTAGGACCTACCTGTGATGACATGGTAGGGTAACTTCACAGCTAGCTCCCAGAAGAGCAGCCTCCATGGGCTCAGCATCTTCCTTCTTCTCCTCCTCCTCCTCCTCCTCGCTTCCCCACCTCAGCCCAGCATGAGAAGCACAGTGAGTAATACCATCTCATCCCAATGCTATTTCTCTCATCAATCATTTTTGCAATTTTACTCTATTTACAA
>JAOPJO010000118.1:4859919-4872718 GCA_027123675.1 Molva macrophthalma | reverse complement strand
AATTAGTGTATCACCGCAGTGTCTATCTAAATGGCGGAGGGGTCTTCATGACGAACGGCCGAGAGAACTTCAATTCTGAACTTCGGACTTTGAGCACAGACTAAACACTGTCTTTATCTCATCTTTGTCTGTCTCTTTTCTGCGTTTGTGTTTTTTTATGTTTTTTTGGTCACAACGGGTGTGGCTCACCATGTGCTCTGATGTGCACTATCAATTTTTACAAGGCTTTGATGTCCACCCCTAGTGCATGCCGGGCCCCACTAGCGGCACCATTGAAATATGTTATCCGTGCGCTTTTATCTCTCATCCGCTGATTGGGTATTCTGTGTGAAGCGAGTCTGTGTCTGTTGTCTTGTTGATGGAGACGGACCCGTGGAGCATGGAGGTGTTTTATTAAAACGGGCAGATCATGATCCTCGCTCCGATGGGAGGGGGTGATGGGCAGCTACCACCTGCTACTGGGAGCGCTGTACCTTACCGGTGTCCACCAGAAGAGACAGAGGCAGCTCACCAGAGACTAATCAAACTACACCAACAGCTGGCCGACTGCCCCCTTTCTCTCTTGGTCACTCTCTTTCTTTCCTCTCTCTCTCTCTCTCTCTCTCTCTCTCTCTCTCTCTCTCTCTCTCTGTCTCTCTCTCTCTCTCTCACACAAATATCTTTCTCTCTCGCTCTTTCTCTTTATCTCTCTCTCGTCTCATGAACAGAAACCCACATGCAACGCACGCACACGCACACACTCAGATGCTCACAGATGTGCACAGCCACACTTGTGCACATACACGTGCACATTCACATGCATTAACACACGTGAATCACAAACACGCGCTAATATGCGCACACACACACACACACACACACACACACACACACGCAGATAACCCAGCAGACAGCATCTCTGTCCCCTCATTGCCTCCCTCATAGCAAATATTTACTGTGCTACCCTGATTTATTCTGGGTTAATTAGCCAAAGTTAAATAACCATCATAGGCATGATTCTAACACACACACACACACACACACACACACACACACACACACACACACACACACACACACACACACAGCGTCGCCACAGTCACATGCATGCAGATGGACAACAGACAATCCAGGGCTGTTATTGCACCACACATCCACCACCTACACACCCACCCCATGGTCCCCGCTCTTACCCAGGCCGACGTCTCCCCGAACAGGGGCCTGTTGTCCAGGCCACTGGTTCCGTAGGTCCTACCGCTGAAGTCATCCATGGCTGTCAGACGAGACGGCGCCGACCTTCCCGATCTGACACTTCAGCTCCTCCTCCCCATGGACGGGTGGGCCCAGCGACGGTGGCCACTACTCGAGCTTCATGCTAGCGGCGATCCGCATGCCGTTTAGTCACGGACGCCCCCGCACCGCCGCCACATGGGCGTCCCAAAACCACAGCGACGTCAACAGACCGCTTGGGGTGTCGTCATGGCGAAGGAGGGGGGTGGGGGTGGGGGGGGGAGCTGGTGTGCGGCTGGGTCCTCTACCTGTGTGGGTGATGAGGGAAAGAGTGAGCATACACTGCCGTGCGTGTGATGTGGATAAGATTGTGCCAGGTTTCCCAGGCAAAGACCACTTAGGAAGAATGCGTCTCCGTGGATCCTCGCATCGCGCCGATCCTTAATCCAGTCAGGCCACAATGCGGGAGAGGTTTGACCTATCGCTGCGCGTTGTCGTATATTTTTAGGTTTATGTTGCTGGTGTTTGATCATCACACTGGCCCATTTTGGCATTTAATATTCATGCAAGAGAGATCAGCACGCAACACACGTCTGCATTTTTTCCTCTTGGGTCACTACCTCATTGTGAGGCCAGGTGTAAGGCAACACAAGGTTATCAGTTTGGCTTTCTTGGTAAATCAAAACGTACGTCACCAAGTCATGCGATCGCACACACAAGTCTGTTGAGGATGACAAAGGAAGGTATGTCGAAGTCACGATGGGCCCAGCCTGCAAAAGGCTTAGTATCGAATCAGGAAGTATTCAAAATCGTAATCATCTGTGCCAGATTAACTTTTACTTCCTCTTGTTAAATATATTTACACTCTCTAAAGCCATAATTCATCATTTGTCTTGGAGTAGAAATTGTAACTCGGTTATGACATTTGCCTACACTGTTTTAGCTTATATCGCACTACAATGCTTTTATGCATCTCTCAGATGTTTCCTGAATGGATATGTAAAAAAAGATCTTTAACATGTACTTTTCCATCCAAAACACAAAATAAATGGGTATATTTGTCATCACTGAAATATATGAGGGTAGTTGCCTCAGAGTAGGTAACTAAGCAATCATGTCAAGTGTTTTATTTTATTTGGGCTGTATTGTACATTACCGATTCACTATTTAAACTCTATTGCAGAATCACCACTTCCCAAAAGGAGAAGGAACGGGTTTGACAGGAAAGGCATATAAAAACAGAAGAGAGCTTTCTAAGCAGAATCAACACTAATGCGGAAAAACAACAGCCTCATTATTGGCAAGATAAAGCTGGCCCAGAGCTACATTCCAAGAGAACCTTGTGATTCACTTGGCGTATTAATGGGGCCCAACGACTTACTTAACCCAAGTGGGGGTAAAGTACATCTGCTCTAGCCTACATGAAATCCCACCTCCTAATAACACAGAGGGCAAAATAAATGGGAAAATGTAAACCTGTCAATGTGTATGCTTTCGTTGATAGCTATAGTTAAAGTTCAGGCGCTGAATGTCTCAAAAACACATATTGGCTAGAAAGCGATGGACCACAATTGTTTAAATAGCGACTGAAAGGTAAACAAACCCCCGACTGTCTATCAGGTTAGCCTGGTAGGTGGATAGCTTGCCATGCTAATGTCTGGCTGTGAATGTCCTGGGTTTAGAGCACTGCAGATACACTATACATACTATGTATTTAGTCCTCAAATAACATGATTATATTGGTCCTCTACTGTGAAATTGTGCACGTTCAAAACTACATGTGATACACCTTTTTACATAGGACTTCCATTAGCCACCTGAACTCATCGTAACCTTCTCTAGGCCACCGCTAGTGATGGCTGGTTATATGCTTAGCACGCATTTCAAACACTTTCAGCTATGGGTGTAGAAATAGGAACAAATCTATGGGTTGTTCTGTCTAACTCACCTGCGTTGGTTGATCTCTCTCTCTCTCTCCGTCTGTCAAAGTGGTTCCCCGACAATACTGGTGCTGTGGTCGTACCAGACAGAAGTTTGAAGACACACACAGTGGGATCAAGTGCCCGTTAAAGGGAATGGTCCGGGACAGCTCCGAGCTGTTATAAAAGGCGAGTGCAGTTAATTTTGAGCCGATAATATACGCTCAGGTCTATTTGCAGTAGGGCTACCAAGTGAACAGAGTTCATTAAATATAGTAAAACAGCCTTTGTCATGATCTCTTCATACACAGAAAGAGAGGAAGATTCAAGTACAGTTGCCACGTTTGTAAATAAAAAATATATGACTTTGTAATTTCCTATCTCATGTAAAGTAACGTTAAATTGGTGATGTTTAAGATGTAATAAGCTATTACTCCCCTGTTTGTATTTTGTTTATATAAATTACTGACGGAAGGTTATCTCACTAACGCAGGAGGCTAACCTTGCCCTACGCTCAAACAGACAAACAAAAGGTCAAACAGATGGACATATCCACACGCAAATGTTTTTTAACTGGAAAGGAAACACATTGACGCCCCCTTAATGTCACATGTCATAAACTATCTCTCGCTGTGTTTTTCTATGGGCCTCAGCATTTGTGTTGAATGAATCAGTTAAAAGAAATGAAATGAGCAAAAGATAGGTTGGTTAACGTTAAATGAGGTTGGAAAGGTTTGGATAATGAGTTGTGCGTCACGAGTGATAGCTATGATATTTTACATAGTTCACAATTCATGAAAACATAAAACGTTGGCAACATAACTGTTTATAGTTCATAACTGTGAAGACTAAAAATATAAATTTTATATTTAGAATATTTCTATATAAATATGTATATATTGTAACAAAGACGAGGCTATTACTGTTGAAGACAGTCAGAAGTGTCTGTCAGGTTTCCGTGGATACATTAATTACAGTAGTTAATGTATTCGGTTTTCCGTGGATACATTGATTAGTTACTGTAATTGCTGTATTCTGGTTTCCATGATTGCAATATGAAAAAAAAAAGTATTCTGATACCCGTGGAAACATTGAATTAATGAATTCGGGTTTCCGTTGATACATATGAGTTTTACATCGATCATATAATCAGCCTCCACAAAATGGTTGTAATTATAGGTTATCCGTTTCTTTAACCATCTCAACAAAATTCAAAGTTACTTACAATAGATTGGAAAACTGCTCAACGCCGTGTGTGGATGTGGTTAATGTAGTTTGGTAGGTTGTTATGAGTGGCCCGGACTCCTGTTTTTTCTGAGCACAATGCCATTTATTTTATCTGCCTCTAGAGGGCGGTCCATCCGGTAGACCGTCAAACAACACATGAACAAGGAAGTAGCTATGTTTTGGGGGGAGGTTTCAAAGTGGGCTCGTCGTCAGATAAGATAAGATGCGTAAAACGTCTGAGACATTGTATTCTGTACTTATGAAAGCATACCGACATTGTCAGAATCATGAGCTCTTTTGCAGGTCGGATGAAGGAATATCCAACTATTTCTCTCGACCGCTTCGACAAGGATAATTTGTATGCACGGGCATATTTTCTCTCTCATTGTCACAAAGGTGAGAGGTTTAGACAACACAGCGAAACAAACAAACGCAGATGGCAAATGTAATAAAGTACCTATATTTCATTTTTTTATTGTTATAGTCTAATTATTAATGTCTCTTTATTGTGCTGTGTTATGTTCCCTATTAGATCACATGAAAGGACTTAAAGGGCCATTCTTAAAGAGAAAACTTAAATTCAGGTGAGGGGAGAGAAGAAATAACAGCCTGTATCCAAGTAGCTTACCTATAATTGACTAGGTTTTAGCAATGCGGGTTGTTCTCTTTAAGTCTTAACAGCGACTTCGTGTGAGCTGTTAACATGCTGCTCACGCCTTGTTTTCTCTTCCAGTCGAACTGTCAAACTCTACTGTTCATTTGTTACCAAAGAACTTCTGTTGAGCAATCCCAAATATGCCTTCTGGGAAGAACACATTGTAAGCAAGTACCAGCACACTGCCACACACTTGTTTTTGCCCTCCATGGTAGATGACAGATGAATAAGAAACGTGAAATAAGCTTTTGCATCATCAGACAATCACTTCAAAAACACATTGTCCTTTAAACACAGTTATGTGTGTATATGAATTTAGAGTTTAGTTACATTACTATATTATTAAAGATATAGGCCTACTCTGTATTTGATGAACAAGCTGTGTTGTGTGGTAGGTTCCCTTGGAGCTGGACAGCCCCACTCAGATCTACCTGGTGGACGAAGCATCAGGAGAGGTAAAACAAGAGAGTTTACTCACACATTGAATGTATGTTTGTATGTATTAACGAAAACAGCTTTCAGCGAATAATATGAGGAATATGGTTTTTCACAATACAAATGTGAATCATTTGTTGCGTGACTTGAATCATTTGTTGCTTTTTCCAAAAAATTGCATGAATCTGTACTCTCTTAAAATAGCTAAGTGTGACCATTCTCCTCTAAGCATCTCAGTCTGAGGTTAAGCTTCAGTCTCTTTATCTGTGTTTTGTTGGTGTACCTCCTCCTTGTCTGTGCTTCCCAGAAGGAAGACCTCCTGGTGACCCTCCTGACGGCCGGCCACTGTCCAGGCTCCGTCATGTGAGATCCGCATTCCAACATCTCAACCCAAGTCTCAAAGTGAGACTCATGGCTCACGCTGCAGTACCGCGCGGGCTTCCGACGCGACGCTGACCGGGAAGTGTGTTTCTTTGTCGGTATAGGTTTCTGCTGGAAGGGTCCAGGGGGAACGTCTTGTACACGGGAGACTTCCGGCTGGCCGAGGGGGACGCTTCTCGCATAGAGCTGCTGCACTCCGGGACCAGGTAGGAAGCAGACCGCGGCCCTTTATCACCGAGTGTTTGTCACTTTGTCAAACACTCCCTTGTCAAACGCAGAGCAGGTATCCTTGCGGATGCCCTCGTCAAACAGTTTTTGCGTACTGATTTTGCAGATGCCGGTGTGTAAAGCAACCACAATACATTCAATTCCAACCCAGCTCAGTGACTCATTTTTCATTCATTTAACTTTATTTGTATATATTTAAGATTTATTTGAACTGCTTGTTTCTACGTACTGTCTGTAGTCTGTAGAGGGCTGCAGACTATTTTCAGTCTGTAGCTCTCTACGGCTGTTTGTGATGAAAGGTGTTTTGTACTGTAATACCTTTTTTTTGAAGTTGCTTGTTACATAAGCAACCCAATACATTATTCTCTGGGTTTAATATACTGCTCCTGTATGCACGCAGGGTTAAAGACATCCAGAGTGTATATCTGGACACCACCTTTTATGACCCCCGCTTCTACCAGATTCCTAGTCGGGTAGGTGAAGTGTTAGTGTGTTATGTTGATCTTAAATGATGAAGACATTTGTTAAAATAACTGAATCATCAAATTGATTCTGAGATATTTCGTAGAGAGTTTTAACCTGTACTCGCATGTTATTGATGACCCTGTATATGTATGTCTGTGTGTGTGTGTGTGTGTGTGCGTGCGTGTGCATCTTTGTGTGAAATAGGAGGCCTGTTTGAGTGGGATCAGAGAACTGGTCAGTAACTGGATCAGCAAGAGTGCCTACCATATTGTGTGGCTCAACTGTAAAGCTGCCTACGGATATGAATACCTGTTTACCAACCTGGGAGAGGAGTTCAATACTCGGGTAACGGACAAACACACATTTATTACACACTTACCCACTTACACACCACTTCTACCTTCAGACATGTATGAGTTAAAACATGCACAAATGTATATATATTGTGTGTGTGTGTGTGTGTGTGCGTGTGTGTGTGCGTGTGCGTGCGTGCGTGCACCAGATCCACGTCAACAGTCTGGAAATGTTTAAGAAGATGCCCGAGATTCTGAGCTATCTGACAACGGACCGAAACGTGCAGATTCACGCCTGCCGATACCCTAAGGTCACACACACACACACACGCACACACACACACACACACGCACATGCACACGCGCGCACACACACACACACACGCACACACGCAGCCTTACTACTCACTCCATATAGTTTGTCCAGTCAGTTATAGCCTGAAGTGACTAGCTCGCACCTTGAAATCCTAGTTCCCTTTTGAACTGGATTTTAGTCAATTTAGTCAATACGTATCTCTCCCATCCATCCAACTGGGAAACCAACGGTCAGTATGTGTGTATGTTTCTGGGTGTACATGTTCAGATGGAAGATTTTCTGCGTAGCAACCGGTTGCCGTGCGGACCGGCTGCACCTGACGGCACACCGCTGCGCATCATCAGCATCAAACCGTCCACCATGTGGTTCGGAGAGAGGAGCAGGAAGAGCAGCGTTGTCGTCAAGTAAGAGATCCCTTTGGAGTCCCACACGTTCTCTCTCTCTTGTTACGAACCACCGCCACCTCAGCTTCCAAGAGGCTATTACATTTATCAATTACAAAATAACACAACTCAGAACTGAAATGGACACACTGGCAAAATTGATGGAGTTGGCAACTGGTCTTTCCACACTGGCCACACAACAAAATACCAATTAACCAATTAACTCTCAAAGAAAATAACTACAGGTGAACCAACACAAAGAAATAGTTAAAGAACAAACACACATACCACTATAGGTCATAACACTCTCTACAAGAAGATGTATAGTACTGATTTACCAGCATGCACACAAATGGAAACATGTATGTTACAGTATGTTACAGTATTTCTTATTTTGGGTTTTCACTGCAGCCAAAGTATTTGTTCAAATGTCCTACTCAAATGGACAGTAATATTTGAGGAAATACAATATTTTAGGAAGTGTTTTGTCATTGACTTGTTGGTTTGTCGTTTTCCAGAACGGGAGCCAGTTCCTACAGAGCTTGCTTCAGCTTCCACTCGTCTTACTCTGAGGTACTATAACAATGTTAACATATATTATATTACTACTATTGGCCTAGTGTACCGGATGTAAAAACGCTGTGTTCAGAGCAGTTGTCTTTGGCGAATAACCATTGGGACTTCACATTTTCAATTATATGTGTGATCCTCAAGATTACTTTTGATGCTTGCATTGCTTTATTCAGAATGACAGGAATTCATACACTTTACACACTCCCATAGACTATTCCCAGTACATAAGTGACCACTAGAGATGGTGACTAAGCAAGTACAAGCCAAGTCATTTGTTCATATGAACTAACCTGCACTACACTACTGTCACTTTAAGACCCAGGTATGACTTCTCAGTAAATGTATCATGTATAACTCCATTCTAGTGTAGCGTAAAGAGTGGTCTCTCCATCCCGCAGCTCAAGGACTTCCTGACTTACCTCCAGCCAATCAACATCTACCCCAGTGTGATCCCCCTCGGACGCACCCTTGGAGACGTCACAGAGTTGTGAGTCAAGCTGTTTTCTATGACAAACGTTTAACATGAGCAGACATTAGCAAAAGGGAATTTAAGAGTCAACATATTCCAAGAGAAGACCACAAATGTTGTTGTTTGTTTTTTTTCAGACGTTTGAATTCCAATGAAGTAATTTCAAACAATATTATGTGTATTCTCTTCGACCTGATGTGCTCAGATCAAAACGTTTTTGCAAAGCATTTAAAAATGGTGGATAAATGAACCTTGCGACGTGTATTCACTGTGGTCCAGGTTGAGGCCCCTGTGCAGGAACCAGGCGTCGCAAGCAGCGTTCATATACAGACCCCTCGGAGAGCTGAAACGCAGCCGGGCAGAGAGACCTGCGTATGGTGAGACTTGCTCACACACACACACACCTACATCCTAAAACCAAACGCGTTCCATTGGCACAAATTATGTTGTGGGTTATTATTTTGCCCTCCCAAATTAGCTCTTAAATTATTTTTTGGTATCATGTGTATTTTGTGTGATGTGTAGATTCGGACAGCGGTGATGGGCTGTTTGAGGGTCCGAATTTAGCACCAATGAGGAAGAAGATGGCTTTGAACCAGGAAGAGAAAGACCATGGTGAGTGACCTTTTTTTTTTTCTTAACTACTACTGCGAGTTATTTGTTGACTATTTTGTTTATTTTATAATTTACTATTCTTTTATGTATTTTATACAGTCAATTCTCCTAAGATTCATACCTAATATTTGGGGCCCTTGAGAACATTGTCTGCGTTTTGATTTATCTTTGTAGTGACTGTTTTTAATGACTTGCTTGTTATTCACATCTATTCCAATGAAAGAGGGGAGCCCTTTGAGGGACGTCCCCGTAGAAGAGGAACCGTTTCCTCTGAACGACCACGCTGCCGGGGCCTCCCTCTCCGCGCTCCGCTACATAGACTGCACCGAGTCCAACGACGAGGAGGACGGCGAGGAGGAGGAGGAAGAGGAGACGGGGGACGACGGGGAGACGGCGACTAGTTCCGACTTCAGAGTAGTTCCGACTTCCAGAAAGAAGGCGGGCGAGGAAGTGGAAGATGAAAGACGGGAAACGGGGGTCCCGGAGGGGAAGGGGAGAACGGGGGGTACGGACAGAGCCGCGGATCCTCCGCGTCCGAAGTGGGACGACTTTTTCACCGCCGACGCGCTGCCCGACAGCCAGGGCAGCCTCAACAGCCTCTCCCAGTCCTGCTGCTCGGCTCGGAGCTCCTCCCCCTCCAGGCTGACCGGCTCCCAGACCCCGGAGCTCTTCAGCGACGCCGACAGCGCGGACGAAGCCTTCGATGGCGAAGGAAGAGGCCGCCTTAAGTCACCGACCAATCCTGTCGGCCCAGACCGGGGGCCATCATCATTGCCCGACACCTTGATCCTCCTACCCAAGCTGCAGCAGGAGGAGGAGGAGGAGGAGGAGGAGGAGGAGGGCGGAGAGGAAGTGCCTCCATCGGCCGATTGCGGGCCTCGGAGGGAGATGGGAGACAGCCGGAGCGTCCAGGCGGGGGAGCGCGCGGACTTGCCGGACTCGCAGACATCGTCGGAGTTTGACATCCCGTGCACGCCGGAGTCCCAAGCGCCCAAACAGGAAGAGCTCTCTTCGCTGTACAGGAGATTGGCCTCCGGGGAGGAAGTGGCCGTCTTCAGGAAAGGAAGTCAGGGTTCCATGTGATTTGGCGTTTTCATTGAACTTTCGCGTTTTGCAATGGTGTGACCGCGGCGGGAACGTGTGTCTCCTGACAGCGCTCAAGTTCAGAAAGTATAAGTTTTGGCTTATTATATTTTTAAAAAATCCAGCTAATAAAATCGTTTTTCTAAATAACTCATTCCAACGTTGCCTCAAAACAGAGGACTTTTCGTCTGCTACTTTCACGTCCGCCCCCCTGTCCCAAAATATTTGTTCTAATTGGAAACCCTCATGCATTTAACTCCCCTGTGTGGGGAAAAACTCTCTTCGTACATTGTGATTACAAGAATGTTGTAATCTGCGGAGCTATACCTCAACGTGTGTGTGTGTGACTGCAGATCAGAAGGTTGCGTGTTCAAATCACGTCAAGGTCAGCTCATCTCCAGTGTACATTGCTTCAAACAGGACCTCAAAACTGACAGCTTTTCTCACATAAAATGTTTTTTTTTTTTTTTTTTACTTGTGCTCACTAGCTGCAACTGCTGCTGTTTGTGCGAGGTCAAAGAAAAGCAGACAACAGGCCTTGTGGCGCAACGGTAGCGCGTCTGACTCCAGATCAGAAGGTTGCGTGTTCAAATCACGTCAGGGTCATTTTCTAACCAATTTTCTAAATGGAAACCCTAATGTAATCAACTCCCCCTGTGTGGAAAAACTCTCTTCGTGCATTGTGGTTACAAGAATGTTGTAATCTGCGGAGCTATACCTCAACAGTGTTAGACCTCAGTCTTAAACCTCCATGTTGTACGGTGTCTGGTTGGGACCAAAATGAGAAACACAAGCACATGCACACACCCTCACACAGATAGACAGGGGAAAGATACGCCGAGGACCAAAGGGTCTCATAACCTGTTCATGTTACACTTAATAATACACACATACATTCACAGTTGTTGCCACAATTGTTGACCCTATTCAGTTTCATGGAGAACCCACGATTATAGAGGGTGTGTCAATGTTTTATTACGTATGCTAGGCGCCCATATGCAGCACTTTATTATCATTCCAGGACAAATGTTGAATCCGTTTACAACAGCAATATAGTGGTCCTTCTGTGGAGTTGTCGACTTTCACTGCCGTTGATCTCTGAACCTGAAAGCAAATGCCGGGTAACATACTGCTGCATCTCCATCTAAATGGGTGCCTTTAATCTGGAGTGTTAGTGCACCTGCTTGTTCAACCGTGCTCATTGCCACCTCAAAATGACAGTTTGGGTTTAGACCTGCAATTGCTGTTCATTTTGTTACTCATTTGTGTGTATGTGTGTGTGTGTGTGTGTGTGTGTGTGTGTGTGTACTTGAAGGCATTGTCTGACCAATTATCTTTTACATTAGGTGAATGTTTAATGTTTTTCCTTCCGCTTTTTACAGTTCTTAATGTGTACTCATAACTTCTTCAAGTCATGTCAAGATCGAACCACAATAAACTACATTCATTCCCTCTAACTAACTCAGGATCTTGTGTGACGTTGTGCTTGACTCGAGATAAGAAGGTTGTGTGTTCAAATCACATCAATGTCTGATCATTTCTAACATTCGTTCCTCCAATCAGAAACTCATAATCTGCTCGCTGTTTTTGCCACAAAAGGGCTTTTGTACTCCGATCTCATGCTCACTTAGTGGCAATAGCTGCGGTTGATTTGAGTGGTGCTCATCTTGTGCTCACTTGCCACCATGTATGAGGTTGATTTGAGGTCAAGAATTTCAAAACTGGAAGCGTGGGTATGACTGGACAACGATAGCACGTCTTACTCCAGATCTGAACGTTGCGTGTTCAAATCACGTCAAGGTCAACTCATCTCCAGTGTACATTGCTCCGAACAACCTCAAAACCGCCAACCTTTTCTCACATAAAATGGCTTTGTTTACTCTAATCTGGTGCTCACTCGGTGAAACTGATGCCGTTCATTTGAGGTCTACACAAAGCCCTCAACAGTCCTTGTGGTGCAACGGAAGCGTGTCTGACTCCAGGTCAGAAGGTTGCGTGCTCAAATCACTTCAGCTCATCTCCATTATTCATTCCTCCATTCGTGATGTAAGAGTCTCTTAAGTTCTTGCTACAAAAGGGCCTTTTCCCCTAATCTTACACTCACTAGTGGCAATAGATGACGTGTTATATGAGGTCTAGAAGTGTTTATGGTCAGGCCTTGTGGCGCAACGGTAGTGCATCTGACTCCAGATCAGAGGTTTGCGTGTTCAAAACACGTCAAGGTCAGCTCATTTCCAGTGAACATTGCTCCACACAATACCTCGAAACTGGCAACTGTTCTCAGGTAAATTACTGCTTTACTCTCATCTGTTGCTAACAAGCTGCAACTGATTCTGTTCCTTTGAGGTCTAATAATAGCAGACAACAGGCCTTGTGGCGCAATGGTAGCGCATCTGACTCCAGATCAGAAGGTTGCGTGTTCAAATCACGTCAAGGTCAGCTCAACTCCATTGTATGTTGCTCCAAACAGTCTTCATCCTTTGCTCACTGTGTTGGCCATAAAGGGTGTTCTTTCCCCTAATCTGACACTCACTAGTGGCGTTTGATG
>JAOPJO010000118.1:4755217-4765733 GCA_027123675.1 Molva macrophthalma | reverse complement strand
CAGTGACCTACCCAGGCGGTACTCCAGGCTGACCAGCAGGACCCAGTAGGACCAGTAGGACCAGTGACCTACCCAGGCGGTACTCCAGGCTGACCAGCAGGGTGTTGGAGGCGTTGCTGATGAAGCGCCCATCGTAGAGCGGCTTGGAGGCGGAGCCTGCGATGAAGTCCCCGCCGTGGATCCAGACCAGGACGGGGAGGGGGAGGAGCAGCGGCGCGCTGAAGTTCACCCCCCGCGGAGCGAAGATGTTCAGGTACAGGCAGTCCTCACTCACCTCCACCAGACAGGGTCACAGGTCAGGATGACGTCAAATACAGACCGTGTTACAGCAGGTTATCCTACCTTCTGCATCGATGCCCAATAAATATAAAGTAGCAATTAAATACAAGAAAGTATCCTATATTTTGAATTAACCATCTCAGAACTTCTTTGTTTGTACTAAAAGTGATTTGTGAGATGGTGATTATGAACGAGTGAATGCGACATGCTGCTGTACCTCGGCCGGACAGCGGTCCGTCAGCGGCCCCTGCATGCAGCTGGCCCGGGGCGCGGTGGCGCTGTACACCCCCCGCCAGGGGCTCGCCGCGCGGGGGGGCTTCCAGCGGTACGCCCCGACGGGCGGGTCCGCGTACGGTACCCCGTAGAAGACATGCGCCATGTCCAACGTGATCCCCCGGAGCGCCCCGTTCTTGGTCAGCACCAACGGGCCGATCCCGGGTCCTTCAGGAACCTCTGACTCAAAGTCCTTAAAGTGTGTGGACGTGGAAACCGGCTCCAAGCGGCCCCAGGACCCGTCTCTCCGGGGTTGGTCCTGGTCGGGGAAGGAAGACCGCCCGTGGGAGAGTCCCCTCAGCCAGCCCGACAGGTCGATGTCGCCGTCGTTTGACGGCGTGGCGTCGGACAGAACCGCGAGACCCAGCGCGCACAGCATCCAAGCGTGCCTCCGAGCCTCCATAGTGGGGTACAACATGAAATGCTGCCTTTTAGGATTCCTAAGAACACAAGTAGACGGTGCCGGTCTTACTGTAGGCTATGCGTCCTCCAACTCTCCTCCTCAGACTTGTGACTCTCATTTATCCGCCCTGGCGTCTGAGGACGCGCGAGACAAAGCAGCCTGTGATGCGCGCCACTAATGGAAGACCGCTCGCTCTGCATTTAAGAGCTTCGGTTAGGAACTTTTAGACTCAAGAAAACATCCACCTCGGACCTATCCCGGGAGAGAACCAAAACACATTGATGATGTTTATGCCATGTCGACATAACATAAAGATACATTCTGACAAAGCCCTTCTTAACATTTTCATAGTCTGAATTGCCTCTCAATTGATTTTGTCGGAAATAACCGAGTGATTCCATCCTCTGCCGAGTGCCGAGGTCCACACCTGTCTTAACGAGGCTATCTCTGATTGAGGACCACTAGTAAACACAACCATGCAATACGTGGCTGAAATGAAAAAGAAAATGTAAAACTGAGACACACTGCACAGTTCCGTCCTTGGTTTTTTAAGGTTTCTAGGTCCACAGCTGATATATCTCTTCTGCTCTGTTTCAGGAATTACGTCGCCTTCTCATTTATTCTGTGCATTGTCGTGCCGTGTAGGATATCACTCGGTGAGTCGCAGTTTTGAGTATTCTAAACATGGGCTAGACACACTCGTGGGAGTATAACCTCCATGTGTTTGACAGGAAGGTGTGATACTTTGTCCTTCTCTCTCTGCTGGACGACCAGAGGCGATGCCATTGAAGGGTAAATATAGTGCTCGGTTAAATCAAGATTGGTCGCTTGTATTTAATGCGGTTGTTCGGTGGCCGACGTATCCCTGCAGTTCAGAGGCTGATGTCTGGCTCAACGGAACCGGGCTGAAGTCCATCGGGACGCGGGGGAAGTTCGTGTCTTTGACGGTTCCGCAAACGGTGGAAAACAAACTTTCATTGCGTTACGCAGGTGTCGCGAAGAACTGGACCTTCAGCATCCGCCCAGGTAGGCTCTCCTCGTGGAGCTGATAGTTAATCATCCGCGGTTTTTAAAAACTTGAAATGAACGGGGTGCAACGTTGTATTTGAAGGATCAACCACGATTGAAATCCGAAGTGTGGCTCGACCGGAGAAGCGTCCTACCAGCCGCACTCAGGTAGAGACAACACAGACGGTCCCCCGCTGTCTCTTAACCCACTATCCATCTCTTATCTCACTCTCTCTCTATCTCCATCTCTTATCTCGCTCTCCATCTCTTATCTCGCTCTCCATCTCTTATCTCACTCTCCATCTCTTATCTCACTCTCTCTCTTATCTCACTCTTATCTCACCATCTCTTCTCCATCTCTTATCTCACTATCCATCTCTTATCTCACTCTCTAGCTCTTATCTCACTCTCTCTTCTCCATCTCTTACCCCACTATCCACCTCTTACCTCACTCTTATCTCACCATCTCTTCTCCATCTCTTATCTCACTCTCCATCTCTGTCCCTCTCTCTGGTCTGCCTCAGGAGCAGCTGGACCTGCTGTCTGAAGAAGTGTTTGCCTGTGAAAACAGCACAGTGTTCCTACACCAAGACGAGAACCTGGTCCTGGCCATCGGTGAGATCGATGGACAGGGGGATGGCGAGATGAATGCATGGATGGTGTGATAGATGAGTGGATGGAGGGAGGGATGGAGAGGATAGTGAGATTGCCAGCCGAAGGTTCTGCGTTCGATTCCCCCGATGTCCACAGTCTTCCCTCGATGTTCTGCTCTCACTGCACCTTGTGTTGGATCAAAGCATCTTCCAAAGGACTGAACAGCCAATAAACAGTGGAACAGTGTTCAGCGAATGAGTTTCCGGCAACGGGAACCTTCACAAACATTTAATTTAGCATGTGTGTAACTCCCAGGCATAGTGATGATGATGACGATGTGTTCTACTCCAGGCTACACCACCCGTCTCCCTGTCCGGCTGGAGGCCTGGAGCTCCTCCGTGCTCCTCCTGAGCTGGGTGGAGTTTAGAAGCGGTCCCTGGGCCCCTGGCCTCACCCCTCCCCCTCCCAAGGTGTCCCTGTACCGACCACAGCTGGGCTCCTACACCCTGGAGAGCCAGGAGTCAGCCCAGACCCACCACCAGCACCACCGCTTCACCGCCCTGCAGCCCTGCAGCCTCTACGCTGCCTGCCTGGAGCAGCCTGCCGGGATCAGAACCTGCATCACCACCATCACAGGTGAGGACGGGTGGGGAGGTCTCTGAAGTGAGGAGGTGTTTTCCAGGTTCTACAGTAGAACATCTGGTCTGTCGCCTCCCCCAGGTCCAAGGGAACCTCGGTTCTTCCGGGTCTCGTCGTGGAACAGCAGCAGTATCTCTGTGGCGTGGGAATGTCCAGAGAACCACCTGTTCTCCCTGTTCCTGCTCACCACCTTCTACCTGGACGCCAGCGACGGCGTGCTGGACGAGGCCCACTTCTGGCACCGCGAGCACCAACCGAGCTTCACGCTGTCGGACATCCAGCCCTGCAGCCGGGTCCGTCTGGGCCTGCAGACGGTGTGTCAGACCGGGACCACCACGCGCTACAGCAGGATGGAGCAGATCGACGGGAACTCTGGTCAGGAAAACGTAGCCATTGTTGTTGAATTTAGAAATACTTGAGGGATACGTGATATCATCTCGTGTAACCGTTCACATCAACACTAACTAAACAACATGAGCTTGTTTGATTTCTTTGGCTCTCCATTGCAGCTGCTCCGATATTAAGTAACTCTGATCATTCTCTGCGTGGCTTTTGAAGTGTCTGCTAAATGAAACAATTTTAAAACTGATCACAGATAACAATGCTCTTTACCGTTTGTGTTCCATTTTAAATCCTAGCCTAGCTCCTTGTCCTTGCCTAGCTCCTGTGCCATGTCTCCAGCCCACTCCTAGCCTAGCACCTACTCCTAGCCTGGCTACTGTGCTAGCTATCTCTTCAGCCTACTGCTAGCCTAGCTCCTACTCCTAGCCTAGCTCCTACTACTAGTCTAGCTACTGTGCTATGTCTCCAGCCCACGCCTAGCTCCTACTCCTAGCCTAGCTCCCACTCCTAGCCTAGCTACTGTAATATGTCTCCAGCCCACGCCTAGCTCATACTCCTAGCCTAGCTCCTACTCCTAGCCTAGCTCCTGTGCTATGTCTCCAGCCCACTCCAGCATCGGGGGCCTGCAGCAGGAGTCATGGGGCCCGGAGAACTACACCCTGTCCTGGGAGGTGAAGAACACGTCCTCCGTGTCCAGCTTCAGGGTGTTCCACCAGGGGGCGCTGCAGGGCTCCACGCTCCACACCAGCTACACCGTGGGGGGGCTGCAGCCCTGCGGACGCTACCGGGCCCACGTGGAGGCCCTCTGTGGGGACGGCGTCGTCATGGACAACAAGACCATCGTCACCAACACAGGTACAGACAGACAGGTCTCCTGCTACAGAGAGACAGGTACACACAGACAGGTCTCCTGCTACAGAGAGACAGGTACTGACCCACGGCAGAGAGACAGATGGATACCACTACAGACAGACAGGTACATGATTAGACAGACAGGTCAGCCTTCCCCAGGACCTGTAACCCTGTCCCTCAGACCCTCCCACGACAGACCGACGGGTACTGACCTAGAACCTCTCTCCCCAGGTCCCCGGGGAGTGCAGGACCTGCGGTACCACGCCAACGAATCCTTGGTCCTGTGGACCCCCGGGACCCCCGAGTCCGTCCCCCAGCGCGTGGCCTTCACCTACCGGCTGTCCCTGGCCAACGGGAGCCTGGTGCGGCAGGGCCGTCTGACCCAGCCCAGCCTGCTCCTGCCCGGCCTGCTGGACGGCCAGCCCTACGTCCTGGACATCCTGGAGGAGTGTGAGGGGGTCTGGAGCTCAGACCCCTCCGTGGTCTGCTTCCACGGGACCAGCATCCCCATGAGACCCCGGATACTGGCTCTGGAGGGAGGGCTGCACGGTACTACCACCAAGTACTCTGCAGGGTAGTACTCTAGTCTGGAGTGTAGTGCTCTTTAGGGTAGTACTCTGTGGTCTGTACTGTAGTACTCTTGGGGGTAGTACTCTGTAGGGTAGTACTCTGTGGTCTGTACTGTAGTACTCTTGGGGGTAGTACTCTGTAGGGTAGTACTCTGTACTGTAGTACTGTGTTCCATGTTGAGTTACTTGTTCGTTACTGCAGTTGGAAGAACACAGGATGGAGTTCTGTATATTTTCACAAAACCTCACTGTGCATGTCTCCAACCTTTAGTGTGTGTCTGTGGGTGTGTGGGTGTGGGTTCCAGAGCTCCAGCTGGACTTCTCTGGCCCCACCCAGGTCCTCATAGTTCCCTGGCCCCTGGCCGCGCCCCTGAGAAACCCTGAATCAGAGCCCAGAACCAGAATGGAGGAACTCATCCAGACCTCCGTGAGATAACCCTGTACATGAACACATGAACACATGACCACCTTATGAACACATTAATACATGAACACATGACCACCATTTGAACACATTAATACATGACCACTGTATAAACACATGAATGCTGGTTCCTCAGCTGGAGAGGATGCTGTCGGGACCGTCCCGTCCCACCTGGGTCCAGCTGGAGGACGTGGACTCCTCCTCCGACGGCAGGTCCTCCAGGATCCTCTTCAGGTCCTCCGATGTGCCTGTCGCCGACGGCAACGTCCCTGTAGGACACTCGCTGGACTTCATCGAGTCACTCAGGGTCCCCTCCCTGACTGCTGCCGATGGACTGCTGTACTGGGGAGGTGGGACTGCTGTACTGGGGAGGTGGGACTGCTGTACTGGGGAGGTGGGAATGCTGTACTGGGGAGGGAGGTTGGACTACTGTACTGGGAGGTAGGACTGCTGTACTGGGAGGTAGGACTGCTGTACTGTGATGACAGCTTTGGCCCGGCAGAAGAAATGCTAGGCTTTGCGCTAAGCATTAGCTTATCGTAGTAAATTCATTGTATTCTTTAACAGGTCGTGACCTCTGCCTCGCCACTGAGCCCTCCCTCTGCCCCGCCCACTCCCTGTGTGTCAACACCCTGTTGTCCCACGCCTGCGTGTGTCACCATGGTTATTACGATGTGGGACCGGCCATGCCAGGCCCGCACGACACGCTGCATCGGCCCGTCTGTCGAGGTAGGACACGCCTCCTCTTGCATGCAGGATTCTAGTATCAGGTCTTTGGTTGACATGTCACTACGGTAACCGGCTGTAACGACGGTAACTCGGTGCAGGAGTGACCGGCACGCTAAATCCAACCATAACATTTAACTAGAACCGGAATAAGGTGTTAAGAACGATGTTGGCTGGCCATTGGGAAGATCTTCCCACTCCGTGATGAAGCGATTCCAAGTGTAGAGTCCTGGTGGCTCTAGAGGTGTTAGCTACTGGGCTAGCACCGCTAGACGTCTGACCTCTGACCCTCCAGAGCAGGGAGTGTTCAGCCGCTGTGCGGAGGGCAGGCTGTCGGGGGCCGTGTCCCGGGACTTCCTGCGCTCCCGGCTGGGGGGAGACGTGTCGCTGCTCCTCAACGACGGGAGGTGCAGGGTGGAGGAGCACGCCGGCCTCTACTCCTTCAGCACCCCGCCCAAATCCTCGCCCTGCAGCACCGCCAGGCTGGTTAGACACTACACCTCCCTGTGTATCTCCTCCTCCCTCGGCACCACTTCCTCCATCTGCTTCTCCCTCGGCACCACCTCCTCCTCCCTCGGCACCAGCTTCCACCTACTTCACCTCCCCTCTGCATCTGTCCACTCCTCCTCACCTCCCCCATCTCGTCCCTCTGCGCCTCCTCCTCCTCCCCTCTACACCTCCCCTGCACCTCCCTCTCCCTGCTCCTCCTTCTGCACCTCCTCATCTATCTGTCAGTCATATATGTCGCTCTCCAGGTGAACAAAACCCACATAGAGTTGCGTAACATCCTGACGGTGACGCTGACGGAGGAGCAGCTGATCACTCGCCGTGAACTCACCCTGGTCTGGGCGTGTGTGTTCCCTCGCCGCGCCCTGCGCAAGACTCAGCTTAGTGCCGGCTTGGACTGGTTAGTGTTTTACTGTGAGCGAAGTAATCGTTATCAAAAATAAATGTATGTAATCATGACATCCTAGCTGTCTTTTAGCTGATTCACTTCTGCAGCTAATGGCTAGGCTAACGACTGAGCTTACTGCTAGGCTCACAGCTAGTCTAACGACTAGGCTAACATGCTAAGCTAATAGCTAACAGCTAATGTGGGGTGTCGCAGGTTCAGCGGCGGGTCGCTCGTCGAGGTCAACACATCGCTGGTGCTGGGCGTTGCCATGGTGCTGTACAGCGACGCGTCGTACACATCCAGCTACCGCTACGCAGTGGAGTTGGACCCAGAAGACTTCCTGTTCTTCCATGTGGAGCTGCAGTCCAATGATTCATTCGCCCCTGATGTCCTCCTGCAGCTAGCCTCCTGCTGGGCCAGTGAGACCAGTGACCCCTACGACCCCGTACAGGCTCTGCTGCTTCAGGACGGGTGAGACCACCCTGTCTGGGGGGGGTCAGACCACCCCGGAGGGGGCTGGTTATTATGTTCCACATTTTAAAAACTGAAAGCCGATATCTAGGGGAGATACTGGCGTAACAGCAGCACACATCAGTACCAACGCAAAACAAACCTACAAAATGAATTACGAATAGACAAGGTCATCACTTGACGACCATCAAAAAAGAGTTGGTGACCAGTGGTGGGGGTGTGTCCTAATGGTACCATGTGACCTCCAGGTGTGCGGTGGACCCCACCCTCCAGTGGGCGGGGCCTAACGGAGGCGGCAGCAGCATCCGCTTCTCACTCCAGATGTTCCACATGCCCACCCAGCTGCCGCTCTTCTTCCACTGCCGCACGAACGTCTGTGGACTGGACCACAACTGTACCCCGGTGAGACCCCTAGACCTGGATCACCACCACCTAACCCCTAGACCTGGACCACCACCGCCTAACCCCTAGACTACTAACCCCTAGACCTGGATCACCACCACCTAACCCCTAGACCACTAACCCCTAGACCTGGACCACCACCGCCTAACCCCTAGACTACTAACCCCTAGACCTGGATCACCACCGCCTAACCCCTAGACCACTAACCCCTAGACCTGGATCACCACCGCCTAACCCCTAGACCACTAAACCCTAGACCTGGACCCTTACCCCTCGACCTGGACCACCACCGCCTTACCCCTAGACCTGGACCACCACCGCCTTACCCCTAGACCTGGACCACCACCGCCTTACCCCTAGACCTGGACCACTTGCCCACTTACCACTTGATTACTCACCCCTGCCCCTAATCCCGTGTGGTAGAGTCTAGTGTTAGTACTCTAATGCTAGTGTTGTGCTGTGTGGTAGAGTTGTCCTGTACTAAAGGCAAATCTGAGCAGTGAGAAGACGGCCGCCTTGGTCTCCACTGGCCCCCTGCTGGTCAGAGTGGGTACTACCCCACAAGGCCCACCTGCATTCTGTGAGTTGATAATTACCCTAAATATAAATTCACTTCACTTCAGTATTCACTTCATAGCAGGTACCGTACATTTTTATCTAGGTATATTTTCGTGTATGTTTGCACATATTTGAAATATTTTTCTTACTGTATTTTGTGTTTTAGTTTTTCTATTCTCTTGGTATTATTTTTCTTTTCCATCCCATCTTGTTTTTTTTCCTGTCTTCCAGGGACTGAAGGCCCAGTGATCGTGTGGGTGGTGGGCGGCGTTTTGGGCTGTCTGGGGCTAGCGCTGCTAGCCGTGAGCGCTGCTAGCCGTGAGCGCTGCTAGCCGTGAGCGCTGCGTGATCCATCAGCTCGTACCACAGTTCAATAAAGCTCCCCCCGTCCGGGTCCAGTTCCAACCGGTCTCTGTAGCAATTCCTTTCCAATTATGGCCCTGCCCTTACGTTGTTCAAAGAACTTCATTCAGCCAATCAGAGTGAAGCTCTTGTTCTCTTCTGGCTCTCTTGCCGAGTACGGTGAAAGTAAAGCAAAAACACATCCTCTGAGAAACGACCTTCCCAGCAGATTCCTGTTTATCCTTTTGTTATTCAGACTATTTCACAAACTTCTCTTTCCCTCTCCTCAACATCTCATGAGAGGGTATCACATCCCTCAGCATCTCATGAGAGGGCATCACACCCCTGTGTCTCATGAGAGGGTATCACATCCCTGTGTCTCATGAGAGGGTATCACATCCCTGTGTCTCATGAGAGGGTATCACATCCCCTCAGCATCTCATGAGAGGGTATCACATCCCTCAGTGTCTCATGAGAGGGTATCACATCCCTGTGTCTCATGAGAGGGTATCACATCCCTGTGTCTCATGAGGGTATCACATCCCTTAGCGTCTTATGAGAGGGTATCACATCCCTCAGCGTCTCATGAGGGTATCACATCCCTCAGCGTCTCATGAGGGTATCACATCCCTCAGCGTCTCATGAGAGGGTATCACATCCCCTCAGCATCTCATAAGAGGGTATCACATCCCTCAGCGTCTCATGAGGTTCCAGCTGCCTTTAGAACCAGGATACTTCTTCGGGTTCTATGGCAGCAGGTCCGTGGCCTCGTGAGACCCTCCAGAAGTTCACATTGAATATAAGTCGGGCGAGGCTGGGCCATTTGATGCTACATAAGGTCATTCCTTCACTTCCTGTCCAGCTACCTGTCTGGGTTAATACGTTGCATAAAATGCATACGACTTTGCTCACTCACTGTCGTAGTGGTTTTAAGGAACAATTACAAAGACTTTGAAGACCCCTGCAATAATTTAGATAATAGTTTAAATATTACACACACACACACACACACACACACACACACACACACACACACACACACACACACACACACACACAGATGGACAGACAGACAGCATGGTAGGTGATAATCACAATAGGCTTTATAACTTGCTGGCCATGTGCATGTATGTTAGGTTTAATGGGCATAATGCTAAGTACATATGCTGAGGGTGAATACAGGCTGGCCCAATGAGAGGACTGAAATCCCCTCCCCTTGCTCTGCTTCCTCCCCCCTCCCCTCTCACCAAAAGTAATCTGGGCTAATCTCAGCCAGGTAAGCAGCTTTGGACTCAACCACATAGAGGTGGAAATCGAGGGGGGTTTCCTTTGATACGATGACACGAACATATGCCATTGTAGACACACGCATGACTAATTCTTCAGTTATCTGGAGTCTAGACAATGACAAAAACCCCACCTCAAAACATGGCCTTGACAGGTTAGCGCGTGTGTGTGTGCATGCCTGCGTGCGTGTGCGCAGGCGTGCGTTGGGGCTTGTTTGAGTGGGCATGTGTGTGTGTCTGTCTCTCTCTCTCTCTCTCTCTCTCTGCAGTAGGATTAAATTGCCTAAACGTGACATGCTGTGTTGCCACCTCAACTCCCCCTCACCTTTCCCTTGCCTCTAAAACATCTCTTGTGTCTGTGTGTTTGTCTATGAGCAAGAGACACAGAGAGAGAGAGAGAGAGAGAGAGAGAGAGAGAGAGAGAGAGAGAGAGAGAGAGAGAGAGAGAGAGAG
>JAOPJO010000118.1:4670520-4685261 GCA_027123675.1 Molva macrophthalma | reverse complement strand
GGGCCGGGGGAAGACCATGACGCAGCCGCGCAAATGTCCTCCACCGAAACGCCCCTGAGTAGAGCCGACGAAGCGGCCACACCACGTGTAGAGCGGGCTCTAACACCCAGCGGTGGCGCTAAGCCCTGCCAAGTGTAGGCTAAGCAAACACCCTCACATATCCAGTGAGAAAGACGCTGCTTGGAGAGAGCGCGGCCCCTTGCAGCATCGCTATAACACACAAACAACTGTTGTGTGGAACGGAATGCAGCCGAGCGCTTCACGTACATAGCCAGTGTCCGCACCGGGCACAGGAGATGCAAATCCGCCTCCGCCTCACTAGAATGAGGCGGGGGGTGAAAAGCCTTAAGCAAAATATCCCTCAACTGAAAATAACTATTGATATTCTTGGGGAGGAACGCAGGATTAGGTCTAAGCAGTGCGAAGGAGCTGTCCTCGTTAAGTAACAAGCACCTCGGGCTGACAGACAGAGCGGCCAACTCACCGGCATGGTGTAAGTACGCGAGAAACAGGCGTAACACGTCTAGCCCCATGCAAGAATCTCTTGAATCTCTTGACCAGTGGGTGACTGAAAACCGTTTTCCCATCACAGCACTGTCCCGTGGGCTTGTGAAAGCGCATCCGGTCTGATCGGTACCGGCCATGGCACCGTACATGAGAGCGCTGCCAGCTCCGGGAACCACAGAGCTTTCCTGTCTGATCCGCTCCAGAAGAGGATGGATCAGTTGAAGCGGCGGGAATGCATACAACAGAGTCCGCGACCAAGGTGTGTGTGCCATTGCGTCTACCCCCAACGGGTGAAGATCCCGAGGGCTGAGAGAGAACCATAACCTGCAGTGGGTGTTCTCTCTGGAGGCGAACAGGTCCACCTGAGCCATTCCGAACCTCTGCCAGATCAGTCTGACAATGTCGGGATGTAACCTCAGCGGGGACCGCCACGAGACATGAGGTCTGCCCCAAAGTTCTGATACTACCGAAGCAGATACTGATGAGCCCAAAGCCAGAGCTCGACCGCTGATCGGTGGAGAGCAGAGGAGAAAACTCTCCCGTCTGTTTATGTAAGCCGCCGCTGACACGCTGTCTGTTCTGATCAGAACGTGACTGCCGCGCACCAGGTGAAGGACATGTAAAAGCACTTTCCGAGCTCTAGCACATTTATGTGTGCAGTGGGGAGCATCGAGGGCGGGGCGACCGAGTGGAAGAGGCACGTTCCTCCCCAACCCGTCAGAGAAGCGGCTGTGAAGACCACCACGTAAGAAGTCACTTTGTCTAGGGGAACCCCTTGAGAATATTCCAGGTCCGGCGACACTGACCGGGGTACGGAGAGTAACCTGAGCTTGTGTCGCCTGGGATCCAACCTCTGGTGAGCAAACCACCGCTGGAGTCTGCACATGAAGAGCAGACCCAAGGGAACCACCGGGTGAGCAACTGCCATCAGCACTAACAGGCGCATGGTGGACAGTGCGAACGCGAAAGCGTCTCGCGTAATCGTGGCCGAGTCTAGGCAAAGTAGACCAGCTAGCGACTGGGGAGCGGGGAGCTCTTTACCCAGTTGATGGTGAAACCCAAGGAAGACCACCATCATGGTGTCTCTTCTCGCAGCTTCCTCTGAGTTGCTCAGAATAGGTAGGTCGTCGAGGTAAAAGAGAACTCTTTCCCTGACGCCTGGGCTGCCTCCACACAAGGTGCGCGGGGCCAGGGAGTAACCGAATGGCAGGCACTGTTATCAGCGCAACAGACTTGTTGCACTACACGAAGATCCAGAATGGGTCTCATCTCCCCTGACTTCTTGGGAACCAGGAAGTAGCGGGAGTAAAAACCTAGGCGTAACTCGAGGGGGGGAACAGTGGCCCCCTTCTGCAAGAGACGGGCCACCTCCGCTGCCAGAGCCGTGCTCGCCACTGGGTCCTGCAGCCTCATCTCCACCACCCCCATGAAGCGTGGGGCTTAAACTGTATGGGATTGTCCCACCTCAAGTTCAACCACTTTGGTAAAATGCATCACTCTCGCCAAGACCCGTAGCGCATAGAGAGAGAGAGCGAGCAGATAGCTGAGGAACGCTGTATTCCCTCTACCGCCTCCACACTGTGTGAACCAAGGAGGGCATCCCGCAAAAGGGAGCGGGGAACCCGCTGCAGACGGCAGACCCACCGCGAACGAGCCGCCGTGCTGCTCGCTCGCTGTAAACATAACGGGCGAGCCGCCGCGTTGTCTGCTCGCTATAACCACAGCGTGCAGCTCCGCCTTCTCCCCACAGCCGAGACAGTAGGGGAGGGGAAGAGGGGAGAAAGTCGGGGTCTAGGAGACTGGTAACGTGTAACGAGTCTCCAGCCCGCTCATGCAGCCACTGTAAAGCTGACGAATCCGCAGCTATACTACTACGCCGCACTACAGCCGGGGTTGGAGGCCAGAGGAGTGCTGCCAGGGGAGGCTCCAGGCTAGGTATCCCCCTCACCCACCACTCAACCATGGTGAAGTCAGTTAACGCCTTCAGAGAAGACGGGTCCCCACAGGGGGGGGGGGACCGTGGGCGCAGGACAGGCCGCCGATATGACGCCAAGGGCCTAAAAAAGTCCCCTTGCATATGGTACAACTACGGGGCTGGAGGCGGTGGTGATGGCCGCCGCCTCTCCAATTATTTCGCCGAAAATAAACGCCGGCGAAAGAGGAGCAGAGAGGCCCTGAAAAGGGCCGTTCCTCTTCTGGCTCCACCAACCGCCACTGCTGAGAATTCCTGAAGTCATCGTAGAAGTCATTGTTTATCAGTCAATGCTGAAATAAAAGTAAGGCCGTACGCTGCTGTGTGCCGCCTTATATACACGGTGCCGTGGGGAATGTGGGCGGTGCCCACGTTGATTGGTGCATTGCTGAACTTGTCAGTGCACGCGAGTGCGCGCACGGGACAAGCCCATAAGGCGAAGCCTAGACGGCGTAGCCTACGTGAAATAGAACGGATATATATCCTAACCAATAGCAGATACTCAGGAGTCTTATCCTAGCCAATCGCACAAATGGACTGTCCCTTGTTGATTTGCATGCGCCTCCTATAAATACGGCAGTCGAACACCGTCTATTTAATCCACAGCCATCATGCCTGATATTGCAAAATCCGCGCCCAAGAAGGGCTCCAAGAAAGCCGTGTCTAAGACCGCAGCTAAGGGCGGCAAGAAGCGCAGAAAGACCAGGAAGGAGAGCTACGCCATCTACGTGTACAAGGTGCTGAAGCAGGTCCACCCCGACACTGGCATCTCTTCCAAGGCGATGGGAATCATGAACTCCTTCGTCAACGACATCTTTGAGCGCATCGCCGGTGAAGCGTCTCGTCTGGCGCATTACAACAAGCGCTCCACCATCACCTCCAGGGAGATCCAGACCGCCGTCCGCCTGCTTCTGCCCGGTGAACTGGCCAAGCACGCCGTGTCTGAAGGCACCAAGGCTGTGACCAAATACACCAGCTCAAAGTAAACTTCACCACTTAATCTGAAACCAACGGTCCTTTTAAGGACCACTCAAAGACTACACAAAGAGTTTTTTTTTTAATTATAGCTACTCACTATTTCAACCGCTTTATTTTGTGGGTCTCAACTGCTTGTAAAGAATGCTTACTCAACACGTCGAGCTTTGGACTTGGAGAATGTAAAATTGTAAAGAATATTCAAATGTATTAAAGGGGTGATATTATGCCGCCAAGTTTGAGTATAAGCCATCCCAAGCCGGTTAAAAAAATCTACCCTTCCCTGCGCTTTAGTCACCTCACAAGTGGAAGTGTCCACCTAGATGTATGCTGGATAGATCAGTCAACCAGCCTACCCAGGTGACTGGCAAATGTTGCTTATCTAGCCATCCTATATTTATGTGGACACTGCCACTTGTGAAGTCACTAAAACACAAGAAAAGGCAGATTTTCAAACGGCTGGTAATGGCTAATTACAATCACACCTGGTGGTATAATATCAACCCTTTAAACTAAAAAGTAAAGGTCCCTAACATCAACCAATTTTTTGGGGGGTGAATTTGAACATTCTGAAGTGATTACCATCAATAAACATAAGAAAATAACTTTTGTTTCCAGCTCTCTTCCCAATTTCAAATATTGCATGGCAAGCCCCTAAACACAAGGTAAGGTTTTTAGACTACATGACTAGCCTAGTGAGCCCATTCAGATAATCCCATTTGCATTGCGCAATGAATATCGCTCTGGCCTTTGCAGTAATTAATTCCCAATTATGTCCGAGGCCCCATGTTCTAGGATCTTCAGCCAATCAGTGACACTCTTGTGTCTGCTAATGTTAGTCCCCCTCAAGATGAGCTACTTCTCAATCACAGACTAATCCAGCTGATATTGTATTAGCATAAAAAACACTTCTACCCAAGGTACAGATGGTTTGTTGTATGACATTGATTATAATATTAGCGTTACCAGCTAGCAGTCTTGTATTTATTGTCCAACATTTCCATGGTTACTCTAATGTTGGCCAAAAGGGTGTCATAAGAGACATAATGGCGATATATTTTATTCTTGAAGTACAAACAACAAACTGTGAACTTGAATCATAGCTCTTGTCTGACGTTTGCGAGATGATATAAGAAAAAACCAGGGGCATCCTAAGATGCACTACCTTCAGCGCCATTGTAATCTTTACAGAAAGCTGTTACACGCATGGTATTCCTACTCATATTAATACTGACAAATTTACATACTTCTAAAATCCGTCAAGCATTATGTAAATACTTAGCATAGATTGGAAATGTCACATACCATATCATCCCCATCATCTGAGATACTGTAGAACGAATTAATATAACAATCAAAGACAAGGTAACTAACCTGAGTTCAGACTGTGGCCTGCCTTCTTAGCAAAAATCATGACATTTTATGTATTTATGGGTGAACCATTGATCAACACCGTGGGGGTGGTCCATGTCTCCCCGGAGATATGGACAATGTTTTGGTTGATTTAAATTAATAACTTATAAAGAAGTTGATCATGGTATCTTTGGTGATCTATGGGGATGAGTCTCTCTCCCTTCCCCTGCCATCTGATCAACCCACACACGCATTCCTGCTTTCACCCCAGAATGATTACACCCTAATGATAGTTTGAAAATGTGATGACATTGCGTTGGTTAGTTTCTCACTGTCCGCGTTCACTACAGACATGCAATTGGGAAATAGATAACTACGACAGTATGTGCATTGGTTAAGAAAAAACTGGCGGCCAACAGAAAAACCCAGTCGAGGAAGGACTGTTGCAAACTCAGTAAAGTATGATGAGCTGCCAGTGGCTCTGAAGAGGAAACAAAGCTTAGGCGATTCATCTTGAAGAGAGACGCTATAGAGGAGCAAAACTTTGTGTTTGCTACCTACCGTGTCTCACCTCTTTTTCCCCTGTCACCTACACAACCTCTACTATACCTCTGAGGAAGACTTTGAGTTGGATTTTCGCCCTCACTTTTTTGAATATAAACAAAGAAAGTCTCCGTCTCAGAAAGTGGTAACGAAGTACTCAAATAATGTTATACGGTTCCGGATACAAAACAAAGGATATTATGGTTATTCAAATATGGTAAGTCATAATCGTATTTCATAATGTGGCAATATGAAGCATTGCATCGGTACCAAATTGTCTACAACACACGGTTTTCTCACAAAAAGGTACATCAGAAACAGTCGTCATCGAATCATTTGTCATCCTTAAGTTAATCTTCTGATTCATTTTCAATTCCCTAATGCGTTTTGACAACTTCTTTCACCAAACTGTATTTGGATAAACTTCAGGAACGCTAACTAATGCTAAGTCTATTACAATGCAATAAGCTACTGTTTCACCATGGTCTAATGAAGCTAAAGATGCCAACTAAAGATTTTAACATGTTATACTGTGAACTCGATTAATTTAAATTACATTTAGAAGTTAGAGAGTCCATTTATTGTTTCATGGACACACTTAAGCAGACGGTTAGAAAGAAAAGGGGCGGGCTTCATGACTGCGGGACCGTGGCTCTCTATTCGATGTCTCGCATAGCGTGTTTCAAAGGACCAATCAGCGTGTGGCGGTTCTCCGGAACTGGCTATATAAAGTCAGTTCAACGGCTGCTGAACACCCAACCTAGAAGACTCATCTAATATGGCACGAACAAAGCAAACTGCGCGTAAATCCACCGGTGGGAAAGCCCCACGAAAGCAGCTCGCCACCAAGGCTGCCCGCAAGAGCGCACCGGCAACCGGTGGCGTAAAGAAGCCCCATCGTTACAGGCCCGGGACTGTGGCTCTGAGAGAGATCCGTCGTTACCAGAAATCCACTGAGCTGCTGATCCGTAAGCTGCCATTCCAGCGCCTTGTGAGGGAGATCGCTCAGGACTTCAAGACCGACCTCCGCTTCCAAAGCTCCGCTGTGATGGCTCTTCAGGAGGCCAGCGAAGCTTATCTGGTCGGCCTCTTCGAGGACACCAACCTGTGCGCCATTCACGCCAAGAGGGTCACCATTATGCCCAAAGACATCCAGCTGGCCCGCCGTATCCGCGGAGAGCGTGCCTAAATTGACCCATGTTAAGTCCGCAACAAAGGCTCTTTTAAGAGCCACCTAAAGATTTCAAAAAGCAATTTTTCCTAATGGGTCAACAATTATTGCATTGAGGCAAAAAACTGAATTGCCTGAACTTGTATGCGCGGTGTGTATACAATAGGGGAAATTGCAGAAAACCCTAGACTGGCAGTAGTCGGGAATCTACGTTTAACCATATATCCTGCATATGACTGGCTGATTTATCTCCCAGACATAAGTCCAGTATAAACTCGTAATTTTGAAATTCGGTTTCCTGTGTGATTTGTAAAGGCACGATCATCAAGCGGATAGTTATATTGTCAGGTCGACTGGATAATAGAATCCCATTTTAAGTATAACCATTTAGTATTTTTATACTTCATTTTCAATCGGGACAATTTGGACACCTATGGTGTGACGGTCATGATTTAATTGTATCGTGATTGGTCCATCTTTTCAAGTTGGAGATGGCCAATGAGCAGAGACCTTGTTGGCCATATATACAAGCGTATTCCCCTCTTCGCGTCTATTTCCTAAGCACTCAACCTTGATATTCTGAACATGTCTGGAAGAGGCAAGACCGGAGGTAAAGCTAGGGCGAAGGCCAAGACCCGTTCATCTCGTGCTGGGCTCCAGTTCCCCGTTGGCCGTGTACACAGACTTCTCCGCAAAGGCAACTATGCTCATCGCGTCGGAGCCGGAGCTCCGGTCTATCTGGCGGCTGTGCTGGAATATCTGACTGCTGAGATCCTGGAGTTGGCCGGAAACGCCGCCCGTGACAACAAGAAGACTCGCATCATCCCCCGCCATTTGCAGCTGGCTGTTCGTAACGACGAGGAGCTCAACAAACTCCTCGGCGGAGTGACCATCGCACAGGGTGGGGTGCTGCCCAACATCCAGGCCGTCCTTCTGCCAAAGAAGACAGAGAAGCCCGCCAAGAAGTAAACCCGAATCAAGTATTCTACAACCTCCAAAGGCTCTTTTAAGAGCCCCCCACATCTTCACAAGAGCTTCTTTTCCTTTATTAATTTACTAAACATTCATGTAAACTATAAATATCAGCCAGCAATATATCGGTATCCAATAGATTACGGTTTGCAGGTGCCGACATAGTGAAGTCGAAACATGATCATACCAGGTGAAGGATAATGTACCGTCGAACATTGAAATATTGGCAAATTTAACACTCGGCCTCACAGGATTTTATTTGTCCTTCGCCTGCTACTTTCAAATTCAACGTAAAATGTAGAAACGTGAAATAAAAAATAAAAAACGGTTAGTAAAAACGCTTTCATGTTACTCTTATGTTATGTTCATAAATCAGGAGGATGTATGGTGGATTATTAATTTGCATTTCAAATAGAGGACCTGGGAGGGGCCTGTAATGGAGCGCCCGCCTTTAGTCTCTCTTAGGTCCTCAACAAGCCTTTATTAACGACAGCGCGCGTTAACCCACAGAATTATCTCTGCATCTGCATTGTTAACATGTCTGGACGCGGCAAAGGAGGAAAGGGACTCGGAAAAGGAGGCGCAAAGCGTCACCGTAAAGTGCTCCGTGATAACATCCAGGGAATCACAAAGCCCGCCATCCGCCGTTTGGCTCGTCGTGGCGGTGTGAAGCGTATCTCTGGCCTCATCTACGAGGAGACCCGCGGTGTTCTCAAGGTGTTCCTGGAGAACGTGATTCGTGATGCCGTCACCTACACTGAGCACGCTAAGAGAAAGACCGTCACCGCCATGGATGTTGTCTATGCTCTGAAGAGACAGGGGCGCACCCTGTACGGCTTCGGCGGTTAAACAATTAACTTAAATTTCCACCCAAAGGCTCTTTTAAGAGCCGCCCAAATACATTTGAGAAGCTTCCTACGATGATCTAAATATTTCAAGCTATTTTATGAAGTTGCGATTTCAAATAACTTAATAACTGGGCTTGGCAGACTAACAGCTACCAGAGCTTGTATTCCAATATCGTTATATGACTAAACAAACCTGTCTAAACTTGCTTGGAATAAAGCAAATTATCTAGATGCATGAATAGGTTTACTCAATCTTAAATACAATGGCAATACAACTATTTCAAAAAGCCCGCGCGTTTCAACTGACTGACTGTTACGGTAGTACATTTTATGAGCTTTTTGATCCATGTGTGAATATAAATGAGTGTTTTGTTTGACGGACTTTTACCTTACAATTATTTATCTGACGCTTTTATCCAAATTAATTTAAATTGGAAATTAAAGAAGCACTGCCTCCAATGCTGTATGTGATTATCAGACTGGTGAGTAGGATCGCTAAACTTCTTACAATTCTAAATCAAACTTACGTTTTTAAGAGTTTGAAATCAAAAGTTGGATATATCAAAAGTTAAATCATCTACTATTGATAGCGAAAAGCAGATATTTATATTGATTCCTTTATTCCTTAGCCAATCGCATTAAGGGAACGCCCCATTTATATTTGCATGCGCCTCCCATATATATTGCAGTGAAACGGCGTCTTCCCAAACATTATACAGTGCCATAATGCCCGAGCCAGCAAAACCCGCGCCCAAGAAGGGCTCCAAGAAAGCAGTCTCTAAGACCGCAGTTAAGGGCGGCAAGAAGCGCCGAAAGACCAGGAAGGAGAGCTACGCCATCTACGTCTACAAGGTGCTGAAGCAGGTCCACCCCGATACTGGCATTTCTTCCAAGGCGATGGGAATCATGAACTCCTTCGTCAACGACATCTTTGAGCGCATTGCCGGTGAGGCCTCTCGCCTTGCTCATTACAACAAGCGCTCCACCATCACCTCCAGAGAGATCCAGACCGCCGTCCGCCTGCTTCTGCCCGGTGAGCTGGCCAAACACGCCGTGTCTGAGGGCACCAAGGCTGTGACCAAGTACACCAGCTCCAAGTAAACTACGACTTAATCTGAAACCAACGGTCCTTTTAAGGACCACTCAAAACACGCCAAGAGTTTCTCCTTGCCCATCAATTAAACCCTGGGTTTAATATCGTTAACTTGACATTCTACATCTATTCTCTATTTGGAGTAGCGAAATGTTAAAGCGTTTAAGTTTCCTCTGTTTATCAATTAGACCTGTGGGGATTAGCAGCGGCAAGTAGATTTATTTATACTAAAATAAGGTACATTATCAAAGTCGATAAGTATATATCTTTGATAATACATATTTAATATTGGACGAAACAAAGCTGATTATAATATGGGATGTATTTATTTTTGACAGTTTTAATGTAAGTTGGTATGGTGAAATAAAACGTCCGATCTTGAACCATCTTTTAATTGTATTCACAAAGAAGCCTATTATTTAACTTTGTTTTTATTTTTCGGCGTGTTTTATATCCTACTCACCAAGTGCATCTTGTTGTACTGTGTCTTATTGACTGACTACTCGTCTGCTAACCTGGTGTTCCACACCGTGAGGTTATACTTTGAGTGTTGGAAATTCCTAACCCCCTCTCAGACGTGGCCATCAACATTTAATACTGCCCAGATGGAGCCAACTGTTTTCTCTAGATTACGGTCTTATTTTAGTTACAGTGACAAAAGGCATAGATTACTATGTTGATGATCAAACAAGACATAACACTTAAAAACAATACAATTAATAATTGTGGGTTCTCTGCCCCTTTACTGTCGTAATCACAATCTTACTGGTAAAAGAGGTAGAACTCAAAATCGTAATTTGTCTAAAATAATAGTTAACATAGTAATATATGCTAATTTGTTATTCAAATAAGAGTGTTTTCAGAGATAATAGGTGTCAAATTCTAGGTTTTGGTCAGTTGTTTGGTCATTTGTTATCGTATATATTGGAGATTCTTTTATTTTGGCCTAGGTCTAAAAAACAGATGAATAGATAACCGTATCCACCAATGAAGTATAACATTCTACAAAGTACAACAATTCTGAAGTAATTATGTGTATTAACTGTTTCAATACCCTTCATTTATTATATTTAATAATATAATATTTCATTAAATTTCACTATCTGAAACTACACATGGAAATGAATCATTAATACATAATTAATGTTATTCACTTGTATTTAACCAATTCCAACCGTAAATCTTGTTGTAATACGCCTATGTTATGTGTTCATCAACAGATACTATAAACGTAGTAAGATAAGTTTATAGTAGTAAGATTTCTCTAGAAATCTCTAGATTAAGAAAGTAGTAAGATACTTGATCCAATTTATTACAGATGATCAGTTACACTGGAGAAAGAAAACACCACGGAGCGACGTTAACCCTGGATCAACCCACAATAAGTAACATTGTACAAAATCAAACGCATTTGATGAATTACATAAATGCTATGTATTTAAAATACATGTGTATATTTGTCCTTGCTGATACAGGCATGCCTCTACTAACACTTGTGTTAGTAGCCACAAAATACGTACATTTGAACCTTAACTACAGACACACAGGACATAATCATCACAGCCAACGGTTAGTCTGAAGCCTTAGTCATATGAGAAAGCACTTTCCGCATTATTAAAGTCTTCAAGTATTATTAAAAACAAATCTCAAACAAACGTAAGTGAGATCATAACCATGTTCCATCGCATTATAAGCGTTTTAATAAATATTCTCGACATTAATGGTACATTCAACTCGGTACGGTACAAATGTTACATTTCTTATTGTAGTTGTTTGACTAGACGCGTCAAATATTGCCATCGTGTCTGAATTTAATCAGGATACAATTATGGAGGAAACACAAACGAGGCGATCCTAACCAGAAAGGCTTCACCAGTTGAGTCTATACGGTTCTCACTGTGTGTATAAGGACAGCCCACTGGCGCCCTTCACGCAAGTCTTTCCTTATACTCTTGTTTCAGAACAACGCGTGAAGATGGGTGAAGTCGTACCTGCTGCTCCTGCGGCTCCTGCCGCCGCCGCCGCCGCTGCTCCGGCAAAAGCAACGAAGAAGAAGACGGCAGTGAAGACAAAGAATGCCGGACCCAGTGTGAGCGAGTTGATCGTCAAAGCCGTGTCTGCTTCCAATGAGCGTAGCGGAGTAACGGTGCCATCAATGAAGAAGGCACTGGCCGCCGATGGCTACAACGTAGAGAAGAACAACTCACGCGTCAACACCACCATAAAAGCTCTGGTTCTAAAGGGAACTTTGATTCAGGTGAAGGGCGCCGGAGCTTCTGGGTCTTTTAAGATCAACAAGGAAGTCAAGGCGAAGACGTCAGCGATTAAGAAGGCTGCTGCCCCTAAAGCCAAGAAGCCCGCAGTCAAGAAACCTGTCGCCGCAAAGAAGGCTACTCCAAAGAAGGTCAAGAAAACCGCTGTTAAGAAAAGCCCGAAGAAGGTGAAGAAGCCCGCCGCGGCCAAGAAGGTGGCGACCAAGAAAGTTGTCAAGAGTCCTAAAAAAGCAACTAAGCCCACTGCTAAGAAGAGCCCGGTGAAGAAGGCAACCAAGCCCAAAACAGCCAAGAAGGCGGCCCTCAAGAAGAAGTAAAAGCTAAAATGCTCTCATCTAGCCTTCTTGATCCCTGTCCCCCACAAAGGCTCTTTTAAGAGCCAAACACATAACTTAACGATCCCGTATTCCTTAATTGCATGTTATTATGGGAATAAACTGCTCATAATAGACTACACTACAGGCTGTTAAACCAGTACACTTTCTCATTCATTTAATCTGTAGCTTATACTGCTGGAATACAACAGTAGATTGGAAATTGTACAATAGCACAGAAATAAGATGAAGATCTAGGATAAGTCTTGTATATCTAAACTCACCTGCCAATGCCTGTTTCTACTAAAATATCCTTAGCCTTCTCTAAATAATTGCATATACTCGGAATGTTGCCACATGCGAAGCAGTGTTTAGTACAGTACAATATACACTTAAGGGCCAATGAAAACATCCCAGCTGAATGCAGATTTAAACATGTGTTTTTGTCTTTTCAATCCAGAAATTCGGAGGGACGTTAGATGGTTTGCATTCTCATTCCAAATGTAAAACGCGGGAACAGACACATCTTGTGACACTAGTTACGGTATTAATTAATGTATTTTTTTTACCAAAATACTTCTTGCTACACAAATTCAAAGATGGGAGTACAAAAGAAGGAAAATATACAGATAAGTAAAAGTGGATTAACAATGACAATAATAATGAAAGATAAAGAGGCCTCCTACAAATACATTTGTAAAATGAGCATTGCAATTCGCAATGCATGTATACAAACAAGGTCTAAAATGAGTGGAAAGTATTTTTCATTTATAAATATAACAGCACCTGGTTAATATGTAAATTATAAAATAAGTGACATGATGTTTGTAGAATAGATTGATGTGGGAAATATATATAGGAATAGATTAGGGACACACAAGTTGAGCAGATGGTGATAAAGAAAATGGGCGCGAGCCAATGTGAGGGCGGGAATGCTGTCTCTAGCAGCCTGTTCAAAATGACCAATCAGCGTGTGGCGAATCTCCGGGACCAGATATATTAACTCTGTTCACCCCTCACATTCACACACAGACGTTGAATACTCACTGCTGAAATGGCGAGAACCAAACAGACTGCGCGTAAGTCTACCGGTGGAAAAGCACCCAGGAAGCAGCTCGCCACCAAGGCTGCACGTAAGAGTGCCCCAGCAACCGGTGGCGTGAAGAAGCCCCATCGTTACAGGCCCGGAACTGTGGCTTTGAGAGAGATCCGTCGTTATCAGAAATCCACCGAGCTGCTGATTCGCAAGTTGCCCTTCCAGCGCCTGGTGAGGGAGATCGCCCAGGACTTCAAGACCGACCTCCGCTTCCAGAGCTCCGCAGTTATGGCTCTTCAGGAGGCCAGTGAGGCTTACCTTGTCGGTCTGTTCGAGGACACCAATCTGTGCGCCATCCACGCAAAGAGGGTCACCATCATGCCTAAAGACATCCAGCTAGCCCGCCGTATCCGAGGTGAACGCGCCTAAATTGCACTGCTGTGCTGACTCCAAACGGCTCTTTTAAGAGCCACCTACAAATCTTAAGAACATTCCTTGTACATTATCTACAACTTCTCCCATTCAAAGTAAATGTGGCCAAAGACGAGGCTGAAAGATATTTGGAGGAAACAAACAGTGGCTTACGCATTCGAGCACCTCAAACTCGTCTGTACAGAGGAGAAAGCGGAGCAATGAGCTCCGCTAGGTGCGGAGGGGGTTGCCCACACCACCTGGTGCTCGTGTGGTCGCTGTACTAAAATGCCGACAGCAAATGATCGATTTGCTGCCGGGAGGCTTGCGTGGACCACTTGCTTAGGGATCTGCCCTGCGTTACCCTGGCCCGTACTTACCAGATGCGCTGCTGTGAAAGGGACGTACTGGAAGAGTGCATGTTCTCCCTTCGAAAAGTCCGTGCGGAGACCCTGGAGCGGCCCATCCACAGCAGGTAGTTTCACCATAGCTATTTGGCATGTACAAAGGGACATAATGTTTGAAACGTAGTTATGAATATTTCGTTAAGTCACAAATTAATGTTTACGTTCTTATTCATAGTCGCTATCTCGCTGATAAAAGCAGTTATTCAGTTCTGAAGCTAGTAGGCCTGCTATTTAGTTGGAAAGCAAGCGCTATCGCCAGTTTGCTAACAAACAGTAGTATGGGAGGTAAGACTGAGGTTACATACCCGGGGATAATATAACAATATAACATTTCTAGTGTTAGTGACATTTCTAGTTGGAACCACATGTCTTTGAGGCTAGATTGTGAGAGGTACGATACTGGAATGCTTACGTTTAAGGTTGCATGTTAGGTGACAATAATTGATACACACATGACTACATTAATCAGTCTGTGTGTGCCACAGGTCGTATTCATGCTGTATGTTTGTTTTTCTCGCAGGACCTTCCGTACAGAGGGGTGGCAGTCAATCTTAATCACAGATATGAGCATATTCTACTCTCCTACTTTGGACATACACCTCTCCATACCGTCAACATGCGATAAATGAGTGCTAGGTTTTTCAGTCGAATTGTTATTTTGGTTATAGGCTATTAACGATATAGTGTATGTGCTATAAAAATGATCTGGAGCGGGCTTTTGGGCACAATTGGAAAATCTGGACCCCCACTTTATACTACCCAGTGTCAGAGTCTGTATAAAGTCCACCAGTTTGTGAAACAAACAAACAAACCAACCAGCATGCAGTAGGGGAGGGGTGTGGGTGTGTGTGGGGGGGGGGGGCGAT
>JAOPJO010000118.1:3968970-3981816 GCA_027123675.1 Molva macrophthalma | reverse complement strand
CACACACACACACACACACACACACACACACACACACACACACACACACACACACACACATACACATACACACACACTTAGGCCCTTGGACAGTTAGGTAAGAAGGCCTGTTATAAACCTGGTTAACCCAGGCTGTATCAGTTATACACCTGGTTGATGTGCCAGGCTGGGGTGCATGACTACACTTCTACCCAGGAGCAGAGCCCAGGGACCTGGTCCTGCAGAGCCCAGGGCCCTGGGCCTGCTCTACGTACCGGGGCAGCAGAGGGACCCGGTCCTGCTGAGTCCTGCTCTACGTACCGGGGCAGCAGAGGGACCTGGTCCTGCAGAGGGACCTGGACCTGGTCCTGCAGAGTCCTGTCTACGTACCGGGGCAGCAGAGGGCAGGCAGCTGGTAGCAGAGGCTCTTCCCGCGGCCGGTGGGCATGACGAGGAAGAGGTCCCGGCCCTCCATGCTCAGGTTCATGGCCCTCAGCTGCAGGGGCCGGAAGCCCGGCAGCTTGAAGGAGGTCTTCAGACGCCCCTCCAGGTCTTTGGACCAGGAGAAGGCTGGGGGAGTCCAGGTGGGGGGAGAGGAAGGAGGACTGAAGTCACTCAACAGAACTAAGGCAGATTTCAACTCAATGTCCTGAAACAAATTAATAAAATGAATACTACAAAATACAAATATTAATATTTGATTCATATGCAACTTAAAAGGACATGTTTATTTTATGGTAGGAAAAGCGTCCATCGCCACAAGGAGCACATATGAACTGATTATTTGAGGAAATACGGTGTATTAATAGCCCACACCCGTTGGACATCATAACCTTAATAAAAGACATGAGCTCCATGTGCTGCAGTGTACCAGCTTTATCGTAGCGCTGCAGCTCTTGTTTGGTCATGGGTGGAGGAGCCGACGCCTTAGAGGAGGAGGAGGAGGAGCCTCGCGGGCTCCCAGCAGCATCGCAGGCCTCCTCCAGCCGGCTCAGGAGTCGACTCTTGCGAGAGTTGAGTTTAGTCTGCTTCTCCAGGAGTTCAGCGATCTGGAGCTCCACCAACTCCAGCTCCGACTCCACCTCGTCCAGCTCCACCTGCACATCTGAGGGAGAGGATGACTGCGTTAAGACACGTGGGCCGTGTTCCAATTGGTTCCAATTTCACATGTGCCCTATATGGTGCACTATTTAGGGTGTCACCATTTGGTGCTGTTGTCTGAAATAGTACAAATCCGGTTCCCTATATAGTGCACTACTTACAAACCGTAATGCACCGTAAAAGACAATGATGCACTCATTTCTGCACTACATCCCATGATGCATAGCGCTTTTCACTGTCATCGGTTTCGTCCAATAGGGATGGGCGACTCGACACATACAAGTTAATTATGCAAATGAGCCGTCTCAGGGTGGCATCTAAACGAGTCGGGTTGTTTACACAACCAATACACGGCGATAGATCTGCTCGTAAGTAGAGTCCATATCCCCCTCTACGTGTTCCCTACACAGTGAACCGTTTAGTGATCACTATGAAGGGCGTCGGGGAACCAGTGATCCACCGCACATGGCCGTTGTTTACAGGACGCAGAGAGCGAGGCTGGAAGAGTGTCAGGTTTCCTGTCTGCGGAAACACCAGACACGCCAGCGGAGATAAGAGAAGCCTCTCAGTTGTGGAGAGGAGGGAGCTATATCTCAGGTGCAAAGAGTATTTACACAAAGGCACCAATAGGCTGGTAATAAACTAAAAGGTAGGTCCTTTAGGATGTTATTGTTATGATGATTTCCATGACAACGTCCGCCGGGAGGGGTCTGCCCCCGAGATGGGTCCTCCCCCACAAACCTTCACCTTATATGGTCATGTGGGAGCTATATGAAACTGAAAGCATTTCTTTCTTTCCTGATGACAAAGTTTCATTACATTTAACCGTTTGAATGTGGATGAAATCACAAAAAATCTCTTTCTAAAAAATGTAACGTTTGAAAACTGTAAAGTAAAAGTAGTATAGCTAGGCACAGGACAGAGTTATATTGAGGAATTTGCTGGTAGGTATTGTAAATATTGATTACATTGTGTTTTGAAATGTATTTATAAGCCTTTTAATGGTGCACAGTGCATATTGTGATGAAACACTTTCCCCTCCGAGGTCTGACACCTGGGGCAGGGAGGGCATTTGGCTGACAAATGAGAGCTAATTATGTCCCACACACTTCATGCCTCCGTCTCGAGGGAGAGCTGCTGCAAAGTACAATCCCGTTATCAATCCCTGCGGCATTCCCTCCTTTAAACAAACAACACCGTAGCACGGTCGTTTACACTGGGCTGGGAAAGGGTGTGGGAACACAGATCTGAGTACTGGGTCCATTTCCTTCTATACTGGTTATGAGACGTGTTTGGATTGGGACCATGCTAAAACAGAACAGCCCTGGTCGGAAACGTGTGCCCTTCATTTGACGGTTAACTCACCACTCGAAGCGTCCATGGTTATCAAGTAGATCCACTCTGAAACGCTGAAGACAAGATGCTTACCTGTCAATGAGAGAAACACGTTTAATTCAATACTTTAGGGTAATGAAGAAGTCATGGTATACAAACATGAATGCAGTTAATAAACTAACTGTTAGAGTACCATTATCTATAATGAATAACCTAAATTGTGCCAATGCATCATTTGAACTAACACTAAGGATGGAGTGACTCACCTTAGCGGACACGATGCAGAACAAGTACTAGTTACTGGTGGATACTTGTGGTTTATTAACTATAGTTTAACTTTCACAACGTGGACCACACTTTCACTTTCAAAATGACTTTAAAATGCCACCTGGTAACTTCGCTTGGATTGAACCAATACAATACGTAACGCCGATCTCTTCCTACCTCAACTCAAACGTTTAGAGAATGAATGAAGCATGCTATGGATGAACAACTGAAGTTACTCACAACACGAACCATGCAGAGCTCTCCTTGTTGACTGATCCTACGTGGGGTTGCTAACGGGTTGCTACACATCACATCTGCACACAGACAGCAGGAGAAAACAATGTGCCTTTTGGAGCCAGAGCCAATCAGCACTCTGCATTCTGACGCTGGGGTCGCATTCAAGAAACATACTCAACGTTTGGCATCGGCCGCGCATGTAAGTGTGATAGCACGACATATATTCTATAGTTTGATTTATTTATGGTGTTATTTACCGTTTTCCTTCGTTTTATAGTAGTAAATGCAGTTATTCCAATCATCTCGGGAGAGTTGACAAACTGTAAACCTAAGCGAGTAGCAGCCTTGAATGCAGCACATACGTGTCCCGGAAGAGGTCAGTGCGTGAAGGCGTGTTTCCGGAAGACGTGGCTGTTGCTGCAGTAGCAGGCAGCTGTCATCAGATCTTGTCATCAAATCTTTCTTGTGCTGTTTTCTCCCTCTTTGATAGATTAAGCTGCTCGCCCCGTGCCAACATGATATCGCTCACGGACTCCCAGAGTAAGTTCATGTGTGTTCTGTGCCGCACGTCGTTACCTCGCAGCGACCGGCGACCCGGTCCGAGGAGCTGCTGACCAACACAAAGACCACCACACAACATCTGGTTTCTATAGAGTCCCACAGATAAAGTGTTCACTGTCCATCATGTTATTCTGTTCAGTGGTTTTCCGGTCAGAATGTGAATTATTATTGAGTGATGCACTCAAAAGCTGTGTAACTTTTAATCCATATGCCAACAAAGTGACTAATAGGGCCATTATAACTCTTACAAGTGCTGTCTTTTTACTCAGTGACACATTTATCCCTTCTTTATGTTTCCGTCACTAGAGATTGGGATGGGATTAACAGGCTTCGGCGTGTTTTTCCTCTTCTTCGGGATGATGCTGTTCTTTGACAAAGCTCTTCTGGCCATTGGAAATGTACGTATCATTGCCAATCGCACAATGCATATCCTCTTTATTTCTCTCTGTCTGCGTCATTCAATGACTTTAACCCCCCAACTTCGATGGCCGTCCCTGCAGATTCTGTTCGTGGCCGGGCTGTCCTTCGTCATCGGGCTGGAGAGGACGTTCCGCTTCTTCTTCCAGCGGCACAAGGCGAAGGCCACGGGCTTCTTCCTGGGAGGGGTGCTGGTGGTTCTGATTGGCTGGCCCATCATCGGGGTGGTTCTGGAGATCTACGGCTTCTTCCTCTTATTCAGGTCAGTAGAGATGAAACGAAATGAGCTTAACTTGAGGTTAAAACATCATGTGTTAGTTGCTAATTGCTAGTCAGTTGTTATCAGTAATTGTAAAAGTTAGTATTTACTCACTTATTTAACCTATTTTATATTCCTGGTCAAGCTGGGAATAATACAGAATAGTCACTTGGAATAGCTTATCTTGTCAACCTTTGTCTAGACATGTAGTGTCCTTAAGAAGCCTAAGATGATAATGAACAGCTAGTTGGCTAGCTGGCGGTCTGCTAACTGTGTGTCTGCATGGTGATGATGTCGTCCCATCCAGGGGGTTCTTCCCGGTCGTAGTGGGGTTCATCAGACGAATACCCGTCCTGGGGTCCATTCTCAACCTGCCCTTCATCAGTGGAGTAAGTGTCTCCCGGTGCTAAAGCCCGGATATACTCCAACTGCTGTCCAACATGGCTGTTTGGAGCGCCCGCCTTAGTCGCTGAGGCGGGGACGGTTGCTTTAATGAACCGAGTCGCGATGAGACGGGACGCAGTCACACACGTGGTGCTGTGGACCAGCAGCGGGCAGCAGCGTGTGTGTGGGGCGTGGTAACAGTCAGTTGGGCGGAGCTCCCTGCACACACTGCGGCGATAGAAACCCAACGCAGCGCTCGGATTGGACGCAAACCTGCCGTTAAGTCTGTGTGAACACGCCGTTCTCGATTTAAATACACCGAGGCCTTTAGCAGCAGGACACACAGTACATGTGTGTGCCTTTAGCAGCAGGACACACAGTACATGTGTGTGCCTTTAGCAGCAGGACACACAGTACATGTGTGTGCCTTTAGCAGCAGGACACACAGTACATGTGTGTGTGTCCATGTTGGGATCTCCATGTTTTAAAGGTTGCTGCTAAGCTTCTCCACTAATTCCCAGGCCGTTGCTGCTGCTGGTTCCACGCTGCCATGGCAGTCTGTGTGTGTTTGAAGTTAATCAGTAGGACAGCGTTTCTTACATGATGGTCAGGACCCAAAACGCCATCCAGAATGGAAATATTTTACATTGAAATCAATAAAATGATGATTGTCGAGTTTACATGACGGAGCTGGGCAATATTTATATTGTGATACTACACAGATACCCTCTGGGATTTTAGATATGTTATAACTATAATATATATATAATAACTATATATATTGTTTTTTCCAGGCTTCATTGCTATAGAGTTTCAGAACTTTTTGTTTTGGTTGAGTTTAGTAAGCGATTATTCCCCAGTGTTCAGAACATCAAATGTTTTGGTTGCATACTGTGTATGCAGTGAATAGTTAATGCATTCAAACCATTATAGGCTCCCATCATATCATTGTATAAGTCAGAAGCAGAACGTTGAATACTTACTAAACGATCTATATTGTCCAGCTCTAGCACAGTACTCTGATCAATCATGATTCCAGAAAGGCCCAGCAGAACTCAGAGGAAGAGCAGTGGGATGTGTGGCTAACGTGATGCAGTGTGGTTGTGGAGGATGTCTTTTGAAGTGTCTCTCTTGTCTCTTTAAAGCCTTCCTAAGGCTGAGGATAATCCGCAGTCTCGGTCAGTCACTGCAGATTTTCCCCTGCATGTTAGCATGTATGTACAACTCAACTAACTTACTAAACTCACAGTAGCGTTCAACATGCCACGTTTTTAATGAAGACTGGCCTTACTTACCTTTTAGTGTTGTTCCATTGAATTCTTCTGCATGCCTTTTAATTTCCTTCAGGCTGAACTTGGCCCCCATGCAATACAAGTGAAACAGTGGCAGGTGCTCTTCAGATAGGGGGCGCTGTGGGGCAGAACTTCGCTCGGTACCGTGTAACCTGCGTGCCCAGAAGAACATCATTGTTGCTAGACGACCAACAATTTCCCATGATTTTCATCCAAAAATAATAAATGAATAAGATTTTCATATCTTATTTTTACAAATACTGACAAAGCAAATCATGAATTGTAATCAATTAACAATATAACTTGTATAGTTTGGTGCTGTGTATGGGAATCAGACCCACGGAAAGAGCCATAGATATGAACAGTGTTCATCGTGTACCACAAAGGGCCTCCTATCTGAATGGCCCCTACAGGTCTGACTTGGGACTGATGACGGTTGAGGTACCAGTTGAGTTAACGCACACTCTCCTCTTCCCTTCCAGTTTGCGGACAGAGTGGGTGAGAGCAACACCATGGTGTGATAACACCAACGGACCTTCGTCCCGAGGTCTCCGGTGAACTGCTGAGATTGTTGCTTTTATAAAACTACAAGCGGCCCACCTGAGGCCCTTACTGCTATATATCATGCCCCCCCGCCCTCTCTCACCCACCCCACAGTGGGCAGAAACAGACTACTTTGTATTTTTACCTGAACGGGTGCTGCTGCCAACTCAGGGTCCAACACACCCTGGTCTCCGCAGGAGGCCACCAGCCGCTCCTCGCTGAAGGAGACGAAGCCGAACGAGCACCTCCTCCTCCTGCTCCTCCTGCTCCTGGAGTGTCTCTCACTCTGTGGAACGTACAGAAACACTCTGGGCCTCCACCCTCCCAGCGGGGGGCGGTGGTGGAGCAGTGTGACAGGACATGACTGTGCCTGTGATTTAAAACATGTATTTAGGCGCCGGGGTGCCAACAGTCCCGTGTTACTTTGTTTTGTTACCTCTTTGTTTGGGTCTCTGGTTTTGGCTGATGGCTGACGGTATGATTGGCTGATGGGTTCTGCTTTCCATGTCTGGGTTTGATCAAAGCTTTACTGTAGTTACATTAAATTAACTTATTTTCAGCAAATCTCTTTCTAAAGAGAAAAAATTAAGAAAATCAATATCTTAAAAGCAAAAATTTAATCTTTCGATCTCTAGTTCTGTTGAACAACTAGACCTTTTTTTTGGTTTACATTTTGGATTTTAATAAATTAAAATATTCTGAGTTTTATTATGATGACGATAATTGGGATTATGTTACTACTTATGAAAATGCGTTGTGTTCAACCCCAAATTCCTACAGTGTTAACCTGATAATACAATAACAGTGTGTACAGGTATACAATTACATTTTTAATTGGATATCGGGGAATTGTATGACCATCTGGCAAAAAATACATTTGTTTCCTGGATGTGTGTTTGCACACATTCCGCCTCAACGGTTTAGAACGCCTGTGCGAGGAAAACACGGATCGGTTACATGCGACAACAGTGCTTTGACAATGTTTTGCGGTTTGGCACTTTTGTAAATATATATATATAATGAAAGCCTGGAGTGTCGTCATCGTTTCTACGTGCATGTCACACTTTAAATCAGTACCGGAACCTATAGATCCACCGTTGTATATGCGTCCTGTTAAAGAGACGTATGAACACGACAGTTGGTCATTCACTGTTAGGATTTCATTCATAAAATCTAGAGCTCATTCATCTTTGAAAGGCATCCACAAGCAAAAGCACCAACATCAATATTGGAATAATAAAACGAAACATTGCTTTTATTAACAGGCGCCGTAACCAACGTGTCAGAAATTGAATTAACTTACTTTGACTTCCCTTTCTTTAAATAGCCCCGTACATTACCCGTGGGAGCAGAGCTATAGGTTAGCTCCAACATTCATAATTATAGGTCACAAAAGTGAATTGATTTGGTGCTGCAATTTATTCACCCACCGCCCCATTCGTCAAATCGTTGTGACCTATCGCTATACCAACATCTATTAACCACTGGTTTGCTCGGGGCAAGCCGGACTTCCCCGCCCCTGAGAATATAAATACAGGGAATACGATACCGACCAGCAGAGACCCTCGAACTCCCCACAACTAGCGTTCAAGACGGATATAGAAAGGCCTGATTATTATCAACGGTGGCAATGAGAGTAAGTAGCCGAACTCCTGCGATATTGTGGTTTAACTTTTGAGGCGTGTCTCGTACACCCGTTAATTGCGTGTTTAATCTTTTGCAGAACCCATAACGTTATTTTCTGAAATGTCAAAATAAATTGGCTTTGTGGCGCTATGCGTAATTACGCACGGAATTAGCCTATAGGCGTAGACTACTCTTCCAAATTTGCGGTTATTTAGAGCAATTGTTTTCGTTTTAATTAAAATAATACAACAATAATGATTACGCCTTCATAGGGGTTAAGGACAGTGACATTAGCCTACCTGCTCACCATCCTGCTTCTGGCGACACTCGTCTCTCGTTCGTGGAGCGCGCCAAAGGCAAGTTAACCTCCTTTATTACATTCAAATTTATATCTATATCTATATCTATAAATATATACATTCATCTTATATTCATACCCATACATGTATTGTGTTTTTAAGACTTAAAATCAAGTGCTTCGTCGTAGTAGCCCAATATTGAACTCATCTCCTACTTTGACGGAGTCTGTTTCTGCTTCTCTCGCAGAGTTCTTTCCAAAGGAGGAACTGGACCCCGCAGGCGATGCTGTACCTGAAGGGCACACGTATGTCCTACTATTCTGTCCAATCACAATACATTAAGTTATTCAGCAAATATTATCATACTTATAAAACCAAATAAATAATGCACAAGCTTTGATGAATGAGATCAATGTTCCGGAGTAATACTTATCACCGTTGTGATTCTCATCCCAGAGGGCAGACGGTTCATCTCAGACGACGGGAAGGAAGGAGACTTGTACGACACGTTACACTTGGGTACATCAGATTTACTTCTAATCATCCTATTATTATATTAGGAAACAGCCTTGTGTTTAACCTCCCACTACCCATGACTACAACATTACTCCAACACTGCATATTAAACGCTGTAGATGCTGATGGAACTGATGAAGTAATCTGATTATTCATGTGACTCATACATCCACTCATTTACTGATCTTAGTAAACTAATGATAATACAATGCCACTTTTCTAATGGAATTATTCTAATACCTAAAATGTAAAATTCCTCAGACAATAGAATAAAATACTAGTATTACTGTACTGGTAACGCTTTCCATTGGAACGATCTGGTCACCTGCAGCCTGTCTGTCTGCAAGTCTGTCTGTGTGTGTGTTCAGCTGCAGCCTGTCTGTCTGCAAGTCTGTCTGTGGGTTCACCTGCAGCCTGTCTGTGTGTTCAGCTGCAGCCTGTCTGTCTGCAAGTCTGTCTGTGGGTTCACCTGCAGCCTGTCTGTGTGTTCAGCTGCAGTCTGTCTGTGTGTTCAGCTGCAGCCTGTCTGTGTGTTCACCTGCCCTGTCTGTGTTCATGTATCCTCTCAGAGAGCCCAGAGAAGCAGAGTGTGAACCAAGCCGCTGCTCTGCTGCTCAGCTTCCTGCAGCAGCTGAAGGATGAAGGTAACTATGGTTTCATTATATTTCATCTATCTTAGAGACCATCGCAGTAGACCCCATCAGGACGTCATCTGTGTTCGGACACAATCCACTGTGCTGCCATCAGTCGTGTTTTAATGGTGCTCAAGTCTAAATGTGCACTAAATATGTCTACGGAATAACTTAAAGATGCATTTTGTTTAGTATGACTTTTACAAGCAAGGCATTTGTATTATTGTGTGTCGCACTTGTTCCAAACTATTTAAATATGTATTTTGAACATTATCTTGGTGAGTTTATCCTCTAATCTTTCTCTCTCCCTTTCCCAGCCAATGAAAACGCAGAGCAGATGTCCTTCCAAGACCTTCCGGCGTGGAAGCGGGAATACTTCTGACGGAGCCGTGTCTGAAACGGGCCAAACATCATCTGTGATTTGGATGTTTAGAATTCTGTGTGCTGCGATAGGGAGAGAAGAGGTTTTGTAAATACACACTCGGAGGATGTTTGACGTATTGTTTTAATAAAACGAGTTTGAATTCATAGCATTCCATTGTCTGAAGGAGTTCTGCTAAAACGAGACACACAGTACATGAACCTTCATCGGACACATTCAATATAATATCCACAGACACGGTGAGCCTCTCACAAGCGGTCCAGACCAGTTTAGTGGGGCGACTAGTGGCCCAGAATGAGCCCGGACTTCAGCACACACTTTGCAGAGCGGTGCGGAGAACGTAGACGTATCAAACAGATCGAATGAAAAAAGAGAAATATTTCATCTGATCAGTCCAAACACTAGGAAAATAAAAACATGTACGATTGTTACATTGTGTAGTTGAAACCGTTTTTTGTAAAGTTAAAATCAGCTGCTAGATTTCGTTGGGGTACAACTATAAACTCATTGTTTTCTTGGTGAGGATCTCGGTGGCTAGTTCATCTCCATAACACGTTGTGTCCGAGGCCTCATGGAGAAGCACAGCATGAAGGAGTTACTTAGAGTGGTGGGAGGGGCCATCCGAGTTCCGCCCCCAATGTGTGCCAAACATACCGGGTCGTTTATGGGTCGTGTTCCGAGGATGCTAGGTCCGTGTTGTTTCCAGACTCTGGTCCCGACAACAATACTTATAATATAATTCCTATACTATATGTATTTAAATATACATACTGTGTGGTGTATGTTTTGAAGACGGGGATGAAGCAGACAGCAGGAACACTGGTGGGGGCCATGTAGAGACTGTTGGTGGGTCCTCCCGGGTCAAAGTACCTCCCAGGTCCGGTCTAGTTCCCCGCCTCTCCGGGCAGCTTCTTCCTCCGGCCCCCCGGGACCCCCCCCAGGACGAAGGGCGCCTTGATGTTCATCCTGTCCCGCTCCGCCTCCTCGTCTTCGTCGTAGGGCTCGTCTTCGTCATCGTCATCCTCTGCGTCGCTGTGGTGGGGGGTGGAGTGCAGGGAGGCGGAGGGGGAGGGGGGCACGGAGTACGGCCGCGGGTAACGGAACCCTTCCGTCTGGAGGGGGACAGGAAGTGATGAGGCAGTATTCTAGAACAGTAGCATAGAGCAGTATTCTAGAACAGTAGCATAGAGCAGTATTCTAGAACAGTAGCATAGAGCAGTATTCTAGAACAGTGACCTGGAACATTATTCTAGAACATTATTGTAGAACAGTATAGTAACACCCATTGTCACTGATCCACCAACCATCCTAACTCTAAAGACACCATTTCTGGCGAGAGAGAAGCATGATACATGCATAGCTTATGAAAAAAAATTTCTGTGTGTGTGTGTGTGATTTTATTTATTTTTTATATTTTTGGGGAGGGTTCTAAAAATGTGTTTGGAAAAATAAAGAGCTTTCAAAGATATATACATATATCTATATATAATACAAGAATGTAGTTTGAATGTGCAAGTGTGTGTGTGTGTGTGTGTGTGTGTGTGTGCAAACGGGACATCACGCTAACGGGACGTCACGCTAATGGGACGTCACGCTTCAGAACGTGAGGCCGTCGATTACAGCGCTGGGGAACGGGGGTCAGAAGCAGGACCAGTCTGCCGGTCATGAGGTGGGAGTGTGTGATGGGGCAGTAAGCTACTGGGAGGACTGGTTGTTCCAGAAGAGCTGGAGCTCCTGGTCCTATATCCATATAAGGCATCAGCTGACCCCAGCTCCAGGGCGTGTAGCTTAGAACTGCTCACCTTCGGGGGGGCCATGGGGTCCATCTCGTATTTGTCAGGAAACGCTCGACTGAGGGCCAGGAGGCGGGCGTGGACGTAGAACTGCCAATCACAGGCCAGGAAGAGAACCAAGGAACCAATCATTAGACGAGCACACAAACAAACATGTGTTTATATTATTAACACACAAACAAACATGTGTTTATATTATTAACACACTAAAGTTTGGCTCGTTTTCAGACAAGCTACTAAATGTTTGAAATGTGTCTGAATCCCTTCCAATCACAGCAGGGTGCCACCGTTTCACCAGAACCACGTACAGCCTGTCAGAGCTTCTCCCCCCTCTGAGTGACGCTCGGGCGGGCTCAGCTCAGCGCTCACTGACATGCATTTCGAAAGGGAAAGGCCGCGCCAGAAACGGCAGGGTGCGTGTGGAAGCGTCAACACTGCGTTGGTGAGAGCGGCCTTCCAAAGCCTGGGTGTGTAGTACAGACCCTCCCCAGGAACCTCCAGTCCAGCAGGTCCGACAGCCGCTCGGTGCGGTTGCGCTGGATGATGCGCTGACGCCGGGACTGCTGGCAGAACCCGAACATGAACTGAGTCAGCTGACTACACGACTCATGGACCGAGCGGAACCGACGGTCCACCACGTAAATACCTGAGAGAGAGAGAGAGAGAGAGAGAGAGAGAGAGAGAGAGAGAGAGAGAGAGAGACAGAGAGACAGAGGGACAGAGGGACAGAGGGACAGAGACAGAGACAGAGACAGAGAGAGACAGAGAGAATGTCTCAAGAGTTATGGAAGTGCCTGTGTGTGTGTGCGCGTGTGTGTGCAAGTGTGCATGTGTATGTGCGTGTGCGTGTGTGTGTGCGTACCGTATGCAGCTGGGTCTGACACGTGTTCCTCCATGAAGCAGCCGAAGCCGGACAGGTTGGTGGTCACACTGGGGATCCCCATCACCGTGCACTCCCCTGGGCACACACACACACTGGGTCTGAACACACACACGGGGTCTGAACACACACACACACACGGGGTCTGAACACACACACACACTGGGTCTGAACACACACACACACTGGCTCTGAACACACACACACTGGGTCTGAACACACACACACACTGGGTCTGAACACACACACACACTGGGTCTGAACACACACACACACACTGGGTCTGAACACACACACACTGGGTCTGAACACACACACACTGGGTCTGAACACACACACTGGG
>JAOPJO010000118.1:3871401-3887057 GCA_027123675.1 Molva macrophthalma | reverse complement strand
CCCCCCATCCCCCTTACAGCGACCACCCCCTCCCTGACTCACTGGCCACCCGACGTCAGCTTCTGCGATCTGTTGTACTGTGACGAGGCGTTCTGCTGCCCCCTAGAGGCCAGCGCCACAAACGACACGTCAATCACCAGCACCGAGTCTCCGAACAAGGACCCCTGTCTGGGAGGTGAGAGGGAAAAAACGAACGAACAATGCGGAAGAACAAGTGGTAGAGAAGAACGAAAAATAATAGGGTTATGCGCTCTTTCTCTATCGGTCGTCTGATGTGGCTGAGTTCTGGGTTCTGGATCGTTTATGTAAACAGAGGCAGGCCTGGGAACCAGTTTGACTCAAGGCAGTATTACCCGGCGCGATGCCAAGGGAATTCAGACAGACAAAGCATCTATCCAGTTACTGTTCCAGTTACAAGCGCTACTGTTCAAGCGCTGATCGCGCCCCGTCGCGTAAAGTATGTAACTGATTTGTACTCAGGGCTTCAATAACAAACATGAATGAATCATGACACATGAATGACAATGTCTTACATAAGTACATAAGTAAGGACATGGACGAGTTAGATCACGATACATTGTTGGCACAAATCCCAACAAATAGACAACAAAGAAAATTCAAAGAAAGATTGACTATCGAATAACTGAATGAAATAATGAAAGTTAGTTTGCCATCAGCGGTGAGTAGCCTTCTCACAAAATGTCTCCCATGTGGTCGCATACTCCAGCAATTGAGATTGATTGATTGTTGATATCAGGATGGATCTACACTAAGAGAGGTCGAGGAAGCCGAAGTTTGAAAGATAAAGACTTTATTCTCACTTGCAACAAGTAACAACAAACCCTGAGTTGATTTGCAAAGAACTTCCTTGCCTTATGGGATAAATTTACTATAACATTTAATGGTAATATAGAAGTATTATCTTGCCTATACGCTATATGAAATAAGTGTGGAGAAATATTGAGTAAACAAGGTACCACTCTCCCCCAGTACTGATGCAGTATGCTATCATTATAGTTGCAAGAGGTGAATGAGTGCAGTTGGTCTATGGAATATATGTAGCTGATTGTTGAATGTGTGAAGCTAGCATGTTTCCATAGATGGTGAGCCCTATTCATTCACTTCACAAGCCCTGAGCCAGAAGGAGAACTAGGGAGCAGTGGATATTCATAAAAAATACAGTAGATTTCCACATAAGGGAAGGGATGCATGGGATGAGATAGCAACGTATGGATGATGGAGGTGCAGGATGGAGCATATAGGCTGAGGTCTGGGGAGAGGCTCTTTAGTTACTCTGCAAACCAACTCAGGCTTTGTTCTTACTTGTTCGCGAGTGATAATAAAAGTCTTTATCTTTCATACTTTGGTTTTCTCAAACTCTCTTATTTTGTTAAAGTGTTAAAAGTGGTTCATCCACCACAGCCTCTCCCCAGACCTCAGCCTATATGCTCCATTCTGCACATCATCCGTACGTCGCTGCCTCCTCCATGCACTCATTTCCTTATTTGAAAACATGCTGCTCCCTGGTTCCTCTTGGCTGAGGTCAGAGCTCCGCATGGTACCGTATGTTTCCCTATTTGCTCCCTGGTTCCTCTTAGAACAGAACAGTCCATCCTGGGCCTAAAGCCTGAGACTCATGGAGATTAGTTCACTGAGTTGAACTACAATGGTAGCATAAAGCATCGGCACTAGGGGAGAGTCATACCTTGGTAACTCAATGTTTTTCTCCACACTTATTTGATTCATATAGCGTGTAGGCAAGATAATGATTATATATTTCCTTTAGATGTTATAGTAAATTCCTCCCATAATATCACAAGTCATGATGAACGCGAATACATAATGACATGATGTCATTACCGTCATTTAAACACATGACTCTATTCAGATTACAGTGGGAATGCATGAAAATAGGGTATTACGATTAAACTATCATGAGTACTAGTTTAACCTTCTGTCTGTTCATGTTCTCCTTGTTTGTCCAGAGGAGCGACAGAAGCTGTATGACCAGCTCAAGTTCGCCAGAGACTGTGAGTTTTCCTGTCATCTGGTTGAGAAAATGAGTTTAAATTGAATTCAAGAGAACTGAATATGAAACTGAATATACTAGTTTAAACCACCCAGCAAATATATTTTTGTATAATTGGCAATGTCAATCCATGAGGTAAACATTTGATTTGTGAAATAAAATGTCTGATTAATCGTAAACGATTCAGTTTAATCTGTAAAAGGCATCCTAAAGGTTCCAGGTTTGACCGTATTATTCAGTAAAAGATTCGGTTTATACATTTACATAAATCCCAAACTATTCATTTCAAATTCAGTTGGTGCACGCACTAATATACCTTCATATATAACAGACATGTTTAATAGAACTACACTGTATAATATTAAATATAATAGGGGGACAATACATGGGGACAATCAAAGTTTGGTTTCAAACACACATCACAGTTGGATTCAAATAATTCAACAGACAAATATCCAATAAAATACTAATTGAATCAGATGAATTCAGATTTGGATGTGAATTGATAAGATCTGATTAATATACATCATGTTCTTGTTTATATCATTAACTTAATTAAGTTAAGGTGTTTCTGACCGGCCTCACAGGAGTATATTTGAGAGATGGTGGCAGTTTTTAGTAAGGTCCCATTTCCCGTGTTGTGATGCTGACGTAACGTAATAAACATGAGTGAACATGAGGACCCCCCCCGGTTTAGGGACCAACACCTCCATCCACACCTTCATCATCAAGGAGAACCAGCAGGTGATTGACAGCCGGTACCTGGACGGGAACAACTGTGGGTGAGTGGGCGTCCAGCGACCACACAGCGAACGCCGCTCTAACGTTCTCACTCCGCCTTCTCCAACGGGTTCCACATGTTCATCGTTATGTTTTGGAACCCCCCCCCCCGCAAGAAAAATAGCAATATATTTGTTTATAATAAAACATTCCTAAATAATAATACATACAAGTAATTCATACAAATAATAATTATTAATGAGGATACAAAAGACGACATTTTGATGAGTATGTCGGAGCAGGCCACATGGCCCAGCAGCGACCCGCTTCAGACGGTGTGTGTTCTGTTCCCCAGCCCGGGACGCGTCAGCTTCAAGGTGCCCGTCAGCCAGTACGTCCCGCTCAACATGAGGATCAGCCTTCTCATGAAGTGAGTCCTGAGTCTTACCGACTGGCCAGCGCTGTGGAGATGCATTCAGCTGTCCCTCATTCCCAGGGTTCACTCTTCCTTCCCTGGTGTTCCCGGCCCAATGCAGTCACCCAAGGGTGGAAGTGAATACGGAAGAAAGTATAGAACTGTCCTCAGTAAAAAAAAAACGTCTGCTCTTGTGGTGGATAAACACTTTAACACTTTAACACTTTAACACTTTAACCATTGCTGGCTTGAGGTAGTTCACATGTGTGACTTAAACAATCTCGAGTGAAGTAGCCACATATAATCCCTACTGCATGACCCTAGTTCACCCTGCATACCAGCGTCTATCTGGAGAAGATCTGTTCCAGCTGTTCCAGCAGCTCAAGCCTCTGGCGTCATGGCTGTGTAAACATACGACTAAACAGTGTCACCCCAATATTCTCTTTTTCAGTTATGACTGCATATGGATGAACAATGCATATTGTTCTGTCCTTTCCCTGCCCTCCACTTCCTAACTTATTATATATATTATTATATATTTATATGATTATATATTTCTTTGTATTTTGTGCTTTGAAGACTCACATGCGTCTAGTAACTCTTCCATCAGCCTAATTACTCCTCTGCTCCGCGCTCACAGAGACCCTGCACCGGCTCAGACTGAGCAGCCATCATTGCTTGCATTGGTTGTTGTAGTTTAATAGACATGTAGAACATGTAGTGTCGTGGATAAAACACTTTAACAAACTAAGAGAGGTCGAGAAAGCCGAAGTTTGAAAGATAAAGACTTTATTATCACTTGTAACAAGTAACAACAAAACCTGAGTTGGTTTGCAAAGAACTCCTGTTTTGGATCCTGCTTCAGTATATATATTATACAGTCTGAAACGGGATGTGATGTGTGGATGTGTCTCCATGTGATGTGTCAGTATATATATTATACAGTCCATTTCTCCCATCAGATCCACAGAGCTGCTGGTGGTGCATCTGTGTGGGGTGGATGAATCGGCGTCCTGCGATGTTCTGCTGGACATGGACATGGTGACAGGAACCAGATACCCCTCCAACACTCAGGTAACACCTGAAGCTCCACTAGGATTTGTTTCCCTGCACCTTCTGTCCACAGGATGTACCTTACTAAATGTCTACAGAGTAAAAACACTCCATCCAGGGAATCACACTCTCCAATTCGATTAGTTTGGTCTGGGCCGACCGATGGAGGGAAAATACAATGTTGTTTTATTGGTAACGTGCCCAAACAAAAAGATATCAGAACATATTGGCCCCTAGCCAATCACAATCATGGCACACCATCATAACATTAAAGATGTACCATGATGGAAGGCCCCCCCTGTAGAACGTTGCTGTGTTTTAGATTCTGGATGAACCTTGTGCAGGATGGGACATCGCTCAGTGCTGCTCTCCTGAGTCTGGCTGTGCCCCACATCGTACTTAACCATTTGAACTGCAAATGTATGGTCACTGTGACTCATCCAAACTGAGCAGAATTATCGTTCAAATATGAATACAATGTTTTACCGCTGATAGCCTCCTCTGTGTCTGCAGGGCGTGCATGAGTGGCCTCTCCATGTGGCTCGTCTCCAACACAGCTCCTACCACTTCAGATCCACCGTAGCTGTAAGACCCCGACATACTGTACTGCTAACGCACAACAGACTATTACTAACACACAAATTAATTCTACTGACATGCAACCAAATACTAATAGTACACAAATAAAATACACTAACACCTAACCAAATCAGAATACAACCATGGCTAAATGTTGAGTATTGCCATTCTTTGCTTCCACAATATTTGTATCATCAGGTTGACTCAAATACCGTTTCCCTATTTCTAATTTTTTCAAGCCAGTGATGTCAATGTAATAAAAATCGTAACATCATGTCGTAATATACAGTCCCTGCTGATTCCCGAACCAAACACAAATAAACACATCAATGTTTGATACTTGTTGTGTTCTGGTGATATTCATGACTCTTCTCCTCCTAGGGCCAAGCAGACTGCAGTACTGACCGCCATTCAGCTGGAGCCTTCTTCACAGACTACCACTTTCACTTCTACAGACACTGCACCAACTGACACACACACACACACACACCACTTTCACTTCTACAGACACTGTACAGACTGACACACACACACACACACCACTTTCGCTACTACAGACACTGTACAGACTGACACACACACACACACACACACACACACACAAAACACTCGCTTTTACAGACACTGTACAGACTGACACACACACACACACACACACACACACTGCTCTCGCTTCTACATACACTGTACAGACTGACACACACCCATGCAAATAACTGTATGCTTAGATTGTTATGTTCATGTCTCTAGGAAAATGAATTGGTTTAAAAATACAATCTGTTGAAGATGATTGTGAATGTGGCTCCACTTTGAACTTGCCTTTTAAAAATCACTGACGTCTGATCACGGTAACTTGATGAATTGACACTAACGTAAGTTTGATTAAAAGCCAAAAATAGCTGATTTGTATCTGGTCCTTCTGTGAATTATTATTCAAAATGATGCTCAAAACATTATAACATTTTTTGAAAATACGATTTTCCATACATTATAAGGCTCTAAAACATCCAGGGACGCATCGTTATATCGTGATAAGGAACGTGCTCACTCAAAACATTGCTTTATCAGGCACCATGTGTAAGAACCAGAGACCCCTCTCATTACTGCCCCCTTTGGCCACTAAGAGAACTGCAGCCTGCTGGAGCTCGTGCATTCATTGGTTGAGACAAGAACAATCGTAAACTAAGGGGAGTTATAATCATAAAGTAACGCACAAATTCAAACGATATGAAAGAACAGATTTTTTTTTGACGTCACATTTTTCCCGGCAAAACCGGCACGGTTCAAATACAATATAAATCCGCCCAGTATCTGTGGCTGTTGCAGGCTTTATTTATTTAACTTTTCATAATAAATGCTATACAGTGAATAGTTTCCAGTATCGTACAACAAAGAATACCCTCCTCTCCTTAACGCTCCCTGTCCAGCCCGCCTACGTTACGATGACGTCAGGATTAGTCAATAGAGTGTGGATCCCGAATTCTGCATAGAAGTTTTGATTATTAGCCATAATGTCGTAACCATCCAATATATACTTACCACGAGCCAAAAGATTGTGAATGGTATATGCTCATATAGAAGCCACAAGTTAAAGATTTTTTTAAAGATAAACATGTTTTATTCGCGATGTCATTTAAGAGCACTCCACTACCCACAATCCTAAAGTGAAACACGACGTCTTAGATTGGTGGAGCTCGCTGTTACCATGGAAACGTTTACCGCACCCGCGAAAGTCAAGTCGTCGATCGTCAACCACGATTTCCCTTTTGAACGGATGCGGTTTTGTAGACCGTACCATGTCGATGACAACACTATATACACTATATGAAACACTGTATACACACACACACACAATATATATATTACTAAACTTTTATTAACAATATAAACTATAATAATGACAAAGGTTCAAAGATGCATGAAGCGCGCTAAACTATCGGGTTAGTAGTCGTCGGGAAAGGTTCGCAATGGTTTATGGGATGAGTAGTTCCTTCACTAGTTCACAAAATAATGTACGCAGTCTTGCACCTTTGCCTTTTTTTCCGTTTTCCATTTTTTTTTGCTCCGAATTAAATGTTTTATGGTCACGACTAATTTGTGGAATAATTGGCTTGGTTCCAGGCTTAGAACTCTTTATATAACGAATTTCTGAAAAGTCAATGGAGAAAATGAATGGCAAATTTACTTCCGGAACCAGAGCCGTTCAAAAAGGGGGCGGTCACTGTTACTCTCTATGGGGAAAGGGGCCAGTAATTCTTGCATAGCGGAGGCTGTGCTAGCTGAGGTACAGCCATATTGTGGTTTTGATGTGTTACATGTACACAAATACAGAAACGCAGCCCCACCCACATAGCACATACAGGCACCCTACCTCACACAGGCACACACACACACACACACACACACACACACACACACACATATATACATATACAAATATTATGACAAAAGCGTAATGTGCTGAAGTGGTCAGTGTACTGGAAAACCAGTAGAGGGTAAAGCGAAGCAGGAAGCCTGAGCTAGGAGCTCAATGTGTTCAGGTAATCAGTGTCAAGTGCCAAGCACATGTCAGAATGACCTGGGATCAGATAACAAAGGACCAATGAGCAGGCGTGGTCATGGGGTGGGGTTGGGTGGAAGCCCCGATGAAAGAGTTTTTAGTTTTTATGGGCCCTGAGAATAAACGCTCTTCATGGTCCTCTGTCTTGCCTCTTTGCAAACTAGTCGATTATTTCCACCACAGCGCCTACTAATGCATAGCTGGGAGGAGGAGAACGGCTGACCGGCTGTTGTGGTATTTCCATGATCGGCTTCCACTAGTCTAACGAGGCCTGGTCAGTTTAACGTTATGAATACCCTGACTGTAACATAGTATTCTATGATCATGGTAATATTGTGGTTTTGATGTTTTCCATGTATACAGATACACAGACACACTCCTTGACTCACTAATGTGCTGAAGTGGTCAGGGAGCTTGGAAAACAATAGAGAGGGTCAAGCAAAACAGGAAACGGGAGCTAAATGTGACCAAGTTGGCATGGCATCCTGAACAGATAAGGGGTTGACATTTACAACTTGAAAACAAGCAGACTATGAAGAGACATGTCGGGCAGGAACCCAGAACAAAGGACCAATGAGCACGCGTCGTCATGGGGGCGGGGCTGGCTGTGAGCTCTGATGAAAGAGATAAATAGATGAGTGAATGACATTCATGTCCATTTTTTGACAGTGCACTGAGAATAAATGCTCATGTCAATGGTCCACGTCTCTTCATGTCAATGGTCCTCTGTCCTCGTCTCTTCATGTCAATGGTCCTCTGTCCTCGTCTCTTCATCTCAATGGTCCTGTCCTCGTCTCTTTATCTCAATGGTCCTGTCCTCGTCTCTTCATGGTAATGGTCCTCTGTCCTCGTCTCTTCATGCTAATGGTCCTCTGTCCTTGCCTCTTTGCAAACTAGTCGATTATTTCCACAACATTAATCGTTTAGTTTAAGATTAAATGACTCATGTTTTGCTCTATTCCGCACCGGCGTACACATTTCTTGAATACGAGTGCTGATGTATGACAGCTTGTGTGATTGAGGCTATACGAGTTGGTTGATCAAACCCCACCAAAAAAATAACGCATTGCCTACAAATGTAATTTATTTTAATTGAAATAAAAAAATAAAGTAGCATCCACAGTAAACGATGACCGTAACATAAAATATCAATGTAAAAGTAGTGGAATCACAGTGCCGTAGTCGTCATTCAGAGTAAATATATACATTCGATTGGAGTTGTTCCAAAGATAAACCCCACTTGCAGCTTCGCCTCATAACAGATCTTTTCTGTGTTCTTCAAGCTCCGACACATTATGTACAATATTAATAAATGTTTGGAATTTTTTAAGTATTGCACAATGACAACATACCTCAGCTTTGACTTTGAATGACATATTTCAATACGTTTGAAGTAAAACAATAGCTAGCCCATGTACAAAAAGTGGGGTTTATAAAAATAAAATAAAAAGAATATGCATAATGCCCAAGCCACAGACCTGAATTTTAATGTTTTAAGATATTAATGTCAGTGAGTATTAAAACACACCTTTGACAGTTACGACAAAAGTTGGAAACAAAGTTTTATGTAGAACATATAAAAGTCGGGCCTCCTTATAGTATTGCCATTCCAAATATCGGTGGAAAAATGTATATACAAAAATAAAATTAAATCACAAAAAGCAAAGTACAAGTACTGAAAAATCCTCAGTACAACATTTTCAAAATGGCAGACACCTTTCTCGATAGCGCTCTTTGACGCGAGGTAGGAATAGGTTACGCTACCACTGACTCAAACGCTCAACCTCCGAGGGACTCGAAGGCCTAGCCTTTCTGGAAGCTGAAAACACAAGGGGGAAAAATATTTTATTAGAACCTTCAATTTGAAATAGGCACTAATTATTTATACCAACACACAAGTCTGTTTATTAAAAGATGATAGGATGAGTACTTACAATTCATGATAGTCTGTGTCTGAGACCACTTATAGCCCTCGCCTACAGAATGCCCTGTAAACACGACCAAGAAGATGAATTGACGTTACAAACATTGAAACGCAAGCAACAGGTTTTCAGTAGACCGCTTGTGAATACAGATACAAATAATTTCACATTAAACCAACTATAAATGAATAGCTGAATCTGCATACTTCGCTCATGGGGGGCACCGCGGGGGTGTAGTGCCTGCGTCAACAGCTTGGCCTGATTCTTGGTCCGCTTCATCAGCGGGGTAGCCGACGCAGTGCCGCTATAGTTCTTCTGCTTGGCCACATTGGGACAGGGTTCCAGTTCAGCACCTTTGCCTGCATCGTGTGACTTCAACACAGATGCATTCTGGGAAGAGGTGGAAGTACGTCGCTTTGTGTCCTCTAGCCCAGAGCTGTGCCGCCGTTCTTTTCTGGTTGAGACATAGCTATCATTCCAGTCTTTGTGTACCTGTTGCTTTGCCGACCCCTTTGTGCTCCCAGAAGCGTCGGAGAATGTGCCTTCTTTAGAATCCGTAGGATGTCTTCCAAATTTAGAGGATTTTGAGATCTTACTGGAATTCGACTGCCCTTTACTGGATCTGGAAGTAGTTTGGCTAGGCAGGGACAGCTGCTGGTGTATGGAATCATCCGTCTTGTCGGTGCTGCGATGGTAGTGGGAGATTCGTTTTTTTGGGGAGGTTGGAAGGCAGCTGGAGTATGTACTAGAGGGACTGGTTTCCAACGGGGACGGAGTGGTATGTTCACTATTGAATGCTGTCCTGGGTGGCGCTGTACAACTAGAGGATGCTGTCCTGGGTGGCTTTGTGCCACTAGAGGATGATGTCCTTGGTGGCTCTGTACCAACAGAGGTTGCTGTCCTGGATGGCGCTGTACCACTAGAGGATGCTGTCCTTGGTGGCTCTGTGCCCCTAGAGGATGATGTCCTGGATGGCTCTGTGCTAGCTGTGGAGTGACCCGTGTTCTTCTGAAGCGCTGCCATGGACGTCAGTTGTTTTGGCGTAATCAGGTGGTCCTTTGAAACTGATGTGGGTTTACTGGAGGTCACGTGGTGCCCAGTATTCAATGCATTTATTTTCTGTTCCCCATTTGGGCCATCAAGCATTTTACGTTTATTAGAACGTACTTTCTCGTCTCTCATCTTATTTCTGGGGTGTCCGTTTTTCTTGGTTTCCCTTGAGAGTGTAGAGTTATCTTTTTTGTGCTTATGAATGGTAAATTCTTCTTTCAGTATCAATGGCTCACTTTGTTCTGAAGGCATCCGGAAAATCAAGCGAGGGATTATGGGATTGGGTTGAGGGAGTCCACGATTAGTCGAGACCCGCTCCTCTGCTTCAATCTCTGAGTCAAGGGATGTCATTTGTTGAGGCCCCTTCACTGGATACCTGTGATTTTCTGCAAAATGTCCACTTTGTAGAACTGGGAAATCATCTCCACTGTCCTCCAATTCAGACGAGCTCAAGCCCTTTGCGGTTTTGGTATGACATTTTGTTGGAGCTTTTTTAAATTCAACCGAATTTTCATTGTCTTCATCTGAATCTATTGGGCTGCTTTGAGGTTCAGGTGTCATGGTTACATCGGTCTCCAGGCTCGCTTCCACTTCCTCCACACAGCTGTCCTCCGCGCCGTCAGACAATGTGTTTGTACAAGGTTTGGCAGAATGTAATTTTTCATAACATTTTTTCTTCTTCTTCAGTGATTTACAGTGATTTATGTTTTCCCAGCACTGAGGGGATACAGTTAAATAGTTGCAACTTGACTGAGAGGATGGGTAATCGCTGCTGTCTTCAGTATCACAAGAACTGGACCTTTTTCTGCACCGGGGAACAATGTTTCCATGACTTGGTTCTGCTGGGATTAGGTTACCCTCTGTTGGTTTTGGCACAAGGAGCTCATCATCAGAAACAACTATAATCTGAGAATAAGGATCGCTACAGGAATTTGGGCAAGTGTTTGCTTGTAGAAAGCTATCAAGGGTATCAAACACTTCCAACGGACTCTTGCGAGAAGTTGGCAAAGGCTTTTTGGTTGTTGAAGGCTGAAGGGGTAGATTTGTACTAATAGATTGGGATTTTACTGGGGAGGCATGGCTTTCATCCACTCCAACAAATTTAAGATATGGTATTGACACCGGAATCACCAGCCAGTCTTCTTCATCCTCCACTTCAACTTTGCATTGGGACACCGTTGATCCCACACTTTCTTTGAGGCTTATAACCGTAGTCCCATTCTCTTCCATCTCAGTATCTGTAGGTCCATCTTCTTCCATAGAGAGGTCCGCCTGATCCTCGTCCGAACTAATGTAAATTACTTGCTGTGGAGAACGCTTTGCATGCATCTCAGGTAACGAACCAGAAACCAAAACAGGGCCTTTGTTGTACCGGCTGTTCTTTCCACCATTGGGGCATAATTCTTTCTCTGTGCTCCAAAGTGTTTCGTCACCATTTGAGGTTCCATCACAAGACTGCTGTCCTGAATTTAGCAAATGTTTAGCAAGGGCCGGGACATTTGTGGGACCCCGAGATTCGGTAGGTTGTTTGACACTGTTTAATGGTCGTGTTATCAACGGCTCATCTATGATTAAACTCTCATCAGTTGACATTTCCATATCCGAGATATCTTCATAGACTGGGCAATCATTAGAGGACGTGCCACTCAAATTTCCAATTGTGGTTTCAGAGGGAAGCCTATTTGACTGCAAATCCATAGCCATGTCTTTACCATTTTTAATGTCGTCGTCTGAAATGTCTTCGTATCTCTGGCTTTTAAACCAGGGTGCTTCTTTGACTGCAAGCACCGACATTTGTATTGAATCGGCGGCGTCCATTTCTGTTTTCATCTTCTCGGCTTGCCAATTATCCGCCAAACTCTGAGTCACCGTTTCTAGCGCCTCTGGGTGGCACACGCGTGAGATGGGGTGCAGAGCGCCAGGCTCTTTGTCTAGATCCTCAAGGTTGTGGGCGTTCAACCATGAAGAGGTGTACTCTTCTCGGATCCCACTATTCCCAACCTTTAAGGCTGATTGCCGCTCTATGAACTCCTTCAGGGTTATTCCAGAGACTGCAGATAGAATCACTGGATTCTCATCTTCGTTCTTTGCACAAACGGCCGCAGCAAGCATCATAATTTGCGGGTATTCTGTGGATGTAAAGACATGAACATCATCTTTATTTCCATTCCAATAACACCGCACTATGACGTCAGAAACATCCTCAGCGGGGCTATTTATTTTATAAGAGATAGAGTTTATACTGGAGACTAGCTCTTTTAATGCAACAAATGAGTAACAAAGTATTGGCACAGTAGATAACTCATTCGCTATAGTACCCTGACAGAGTTTGGTTTTACAATAGTCTGCATCACCAATGTTCCCCATATCGCCAACACAGCTTTTGTTCGAAATGGGTTTGCCGCCAGTTTCACACAAGACATTTGCATCCAATATTTTTGTTAAATCAAAATCTGGGGACTCCTCTGTACATTCACTTAAATATACAGTGTGTGAGTTATTTAAAGCTGTGTCTTGTGTACCTGTGGAGTCGTTCTCTGGTGTAGGTTTAGCATGGCCATCTTGCTTTTCAACATTACGAGTCAACTCTGCATGCTCCTCTGGAATCCCTTTTCCGAACGCAGTGCACAACTGCTCATTCCCATTGCAGTCAAGAGCTGAACTACCAGCATTTCTGGCAGAAGAAAGGCCAACTTCCTCCAATGAAGCGGTAGAGGTGAATTGCCGAGGTGCTGATTCGTCCATTTTCAAATGCAATGAACCAGTATTCTGCTTGCTTGGCAGGCATACATTTAAGTTACTGGAACTCAAACAATGTGTCCGTTCTGCACCCTTGCACCCTCTACTCTGGTTCCATTCCTGAATCATGTTAGCAACTCTTTCATTAATGAAATCGTGAATGTGGGCATCAGTAAAACATTTTTTTTTAATCATAGCTTGGAACTTAAGGTGAGCTCGGTGAGGAGCAGGACCAGGGGTGTGAGAGGGAAGCTTCTGAGAGCAATGCTCCTTCCCGAATGAAGAAGGACCCTGACTATGTGCAATATGAACCGCCTGCGATGCAGATGATGTGCTTCCTGCTGGAACACTGGGGCTGCACTCACTCTGTCCAAATAGGTCCGGTGGGCTGCCCCGCATTGGCACAGACAACGCCGTTTCGAGGGCAGAGTTCCCTCCTGCCGTTTGGAGTTCTTCACATCTGCGCCCACGCTGAGAATCTGGACCGTCGGACTCGCCACTAGCCAAGCTGCCATTCTGTCTACATTTTTTCTGAGCAGACTTACTCCGCTCACGAACCGCCCTCCTGGATCGGCCCTTCTGTGACCCGGAACGTTGACTGTGTGATTCGACCGATGGTGGAAGGTTATGCGTTGCCGTGACATTAGGCTGCTTCCTCTGCTGCTGTTGGCCCCTCCTCAACTCCCCATGGCCCTCCGAGGGTTCAGGGGACCGAGCTGGGATGCGTCCCCCGTAATGAGCAATTTCCTTGGGTCCGGCAGGGCTGGCGGGGCAGTAGGGGGTTGGAATCGATGCATGGGGGACCCGAACGGTGGCGGTAGAGTCCATCCTGTTGTAGCTGTCCGTACCTGGGTCACAGCGCGTGGCCATGGAGGTACACGGGTCGACGTTCATCTGTCCTGTGGTGAGGGGCGGGGACATCTCCATGGGGGGGTCATCCCACTGTAGGTACATGCCACCCTTCCAGATTTGCATGGGTCTGGCTTGCATTGGGTTGACATGAAGCACAACCTTAAAAGTGGCAACGATCCTCTCTGGTCTGGAGAACAGAAAAAACAGAACAAAAATTGGTTTCCCGTCGGTTTTCTTTTTTTCAGTGATATACTTTTGCAGTTCTCTTCAGGAATACCAAAATCCTATAGATGTGGTGTGGCGTTTCTAGAAACGAAGTTTCATTTCCCTGCGTGACCACAGGGGGGTTCATTGTAGAACAGTGTTCACCATATGGTCCAAATGAAGAAGCACAGACTGCTTACACAGCAAGAGATTGTCTGCCTAGATTTTAGGACATGGCAAGATCACTTTCCAACTTCTCCATTCACCAGGGTGGTTTTCTTGCGGTTCAGGAGGTCCTTTTACTATACTATTAGTGTCATAATACAGGGTGAAAATGTAGCCCTTTCTACTGCTACTAATACTACTACCACCACTACCACCACCACCACGCGGATAAGATGGAGGAAATTAAAGATGCAGAATGGAATGTGCAACCCACTCCACTGTTTTCTTCTGGGTAAACCGTCTGCCCATTTCAGAGAGGGGCTATCACCAACGACTGCAGCTGAGTGACTCGCATCAAAGTTAAATTAGGTTAACCTTTTGCAGGACAGGGCTAATCACTATCTACAGTCATCGAATCCCAAACAGGGGCAACATGTCTTACTTAAATTGTGATTCTTATCTTCTATGATTATGAATTTATTCACAACATCCATAGATCATATTTTATTTAAAACAAAGAAATTCTCCCTTGTCATTGGTTTGCCTTTGTGTGTTTACATTTTTGCAATCAGGAGATCATTAAAAGAAAAGTTTAAAAAAATACATAAATCATACACACAAACTTAACTGCTTTCATGCCATAATTTGCAAACAGCCCAGTAGATCCTGAAATGAGTACCTCTATGGACTGAATCAAATACTTTTGAATCCAAAATCGGGTCTGAAATTAATCATGACCCCAAGAATCTAAATCAAATTCTAACCCCCAACTTCTCGTACCACCACCACCACCACCACCACTCCTTCCTCGAGTTGCTTTTTACCCCGTGTGTACAGAAAGGCCAACAGGGACACACTGACCGAAAACACCCACGCTGTCAAAGAAACCATTCAGAAAAACAAATACAATTCCATTGAAATTTGGCAGGGCAAAGCACAGCAAACTAGCCTGTTCGATAATAAATGTTGTTGTTGTCCCTAACCGCAACTTTAACATAATTCCATTGCTGCACGCATAGCATGCCTTTTCATGAACAGCCCACCGTTTTACCTTTTCTGACACCGGAAAAAAGATTTAAACCTCATTGCCGTGTCAACTCTCCCCCTCTGAATATCCGTGGTCCCAGCCTGCAGGGAGAAGGTCCTTCACGGTGCAGGTGTTTGGATGAAACTATACATAGTAACGCTGGCCCAGTGCACTCATGCAAGGCGCATCCTTTAAAACGCCTTAAGACGCACACGCGACCCCCTCCTCGGGGGAAACCGTGTGGCCATTTCAGGGAGGGGCCATGCACCGGGGGGGGGGGGGGGGGGGGGGGGGGGGGGGGGGGGGGGGGGGGGGGGGGGGGGGGGGGGGGGGGGGGGGGG
>JAOPJO010000118.1:3826427-3843123 GCA_027123675.1 Molva macrophthalma | reverse complement strand
ACACACACACACACACACACACACACACACACACACACACACACACACACACACACACACACACACACCATCAGACTGCATGTCCACACTCTTTGAAAAAAGACATTTCAGAGTCCTCTGCAGTCTAGGACAGACAGACCGAAGGCCTTACATGGGCCTTGACGAGATTGGCCCCTGTTCCCATGACTCAAACCAGACGCGTCATTGTACTTGACTTTATTTAGTGTGATCATTTATAGAGAGTGTGTGTGGAGGGGGGGGGGGGGGTGTGTCATCAGCCGTTGAGGCTGGTTAACATTATAGGCCTTCACACTGCTGCAACATGATATTTATACCAGACTCTATGCAAACTAAGTTGACATGGGTGTCCCACAGTAAAACAGACAGGTCACGGGATGGTCCATCTATGTGATCAATCAGTCTAGTCTCTTTGCTTTGAGGGGAAAGACAAATGCACAAAGACACGGTCACTGACAGACTTAAGTGACGACTGGTTGGACAAACAACATCTGTCCTCCAGACTGGAGTATCAACCTCATCAAGGCAAGATACTAATTCTAGTTCATTTCTACCGTGTCACAGAACTAGATAAGAGGTTTGTGATGCGTATTCCTTACACTGATTAATCATACAAACAACAGACGGACAAGCACTTGAGATTGTATTGACTGTAGTCAAGATGTGCATGAATGATGGCAAATAGTTTGCTTAGGTAACCCGTCATCAACACAAGTTGGTGTCATCATTAGGATATTACCAGTACACCTTTCAACAACCGCCAAGTGTTCCGACACTGAAAACACATACATTATATAGGGTGTGAAAATGTCCTCAATAAAGACACATACACCGCTATTAGCACCAGGAGACATGGAAACAAGAACACAGGCACATATGTCAAAAGAAAACATCAATCCCACAGTATACACGGCGTCGGACACCAGCATGCAACTGGACTGGTTCAGAAACTGCATTGCATGCATATTATACATGACCACCATCATCGCCACAGAAGTGATCTTAAGCTACGGACGTCAGCGACCAAAGCCTCTCCGACTCCGTCCATCACAAATCACTTCCCCATATTGCAGGGGGGGGGCTTAAAACGTCCGTCTTTCATACAGAATGCACAAGTTGCTATAATTGGGTAGCGAAGCCATTTGGAAGCATTCCCTGTCTGCGCGGTTATTGACATTCCCCTTGCGTTCCTGGCAGGTTGAACAACGCCGTCGAGACAACACACATGTACACAACACAACACAACACAACACGCCGTGCGGACATGTCTTCAAACCTACCTCCGTGTCCTGCTCCAGAGTCAACGATTGGCTGGCAGCCAGCCCACGTTTTCAGTGGAAAATAAAAATGAGTATTTGCCCAATTTGAGGCAATTGTGTGCTCCCGAGAAAGGGGTCCAGTTAACGGCTAAAGCCTACCACGCAACTGCCCAGTAAAAGAGTCCATATTAGTTAAGAAAACGACGACTAGACATAGCTTATTGCCAGTGACAGCAAGCTGCCCTAAAACAATGTAGTAATCTCTTTTGACCTCCTTTGGAAATACCCTGACCTCGAAATACGAGGCTTCCCCTCTCTATAATAAAATAAGCGCCGCTGCTGCTTCCTGGGAATGGATGCGCTCGGCAGACGCTCCTGCCACGCAAGAGCGTACATTTGATTGACACTGTACGGCGCCAATGAGTGAAGAGAACAGTGAAAGGGATGTTACAATCGGCCAATCAGGATTGGAGTTGAAGAAGCATAAATGCGTCCGATATCCAATGAGAGAGTTCAGATCTTCATTTACGCCTGGAGACGCTACTATGCGACTCCGGTTCCCAGAGTCTGGTCTTTTCAAATACCAGTTTCACAGAAAATCGTTGTTTTTGGCGATGTTTTGTTGCGTTTAAGTGTGTGTATTTAGGACGTATATGTGTGCCATTTTTTGTACATTTCTGAAACCTGATCTCATTTATGAATTTGCTCAATTGTAATTGTAAGGAAGAGGTTAAAGGTCGTCCTACTTAACTACCTACAATTTATCAACTGGAAGGGTTGGTTGTTCTTCGGTCAGATACATGTCACGTGTCTACAGTTCTACACAAATAAGGAAATAAACTCATAAACTCAAAAAGCATAAAAAAAAGAAGCAAACATGTATCTCATTATAGTCATATGTCTTGACTAAAATAATAGCTCTATTATTTTATTTTATTTTAAATTATTGTTATTTTTACTCTCCTATGGCCCTGGTTTTCACCTAGAAAAAAAACTGTCCATTTTGGGGACCGGTACAAAGCCTCCTCTGTTGGAGCCATGATGTCAACACGTTCCGGGTTGGGTGGGCGTGGCGTACTCTCTACGAAGGCTTTCTGGGTGTGGTGGCCAGACAAGACCGTTTTTATATTACTCACATCAGTACGGCCTGCTGAAGTGTGACACAGCTGCTATATTTAGATTTAGCTCTCAAGCCCCTGGCTTGAGTCTCTGGGCTGCACACAAAAAAAAGAACTGGAGTTTCTCAGTAATGGCTGTGGACCACATCGTCATCAATGTTGTTTTCTTTGGAGAAAGAAATGCATTTTCTAAAACAAAGTGCATAGCCTATACATTTTTAGTCAAAACGTCACTAATTATGTTGCAAAAATACAACCAAATCCAAAAATAAAGGAAATGTCAGTTATGTCACGCCGACCAAATGAATTTGGCAAATACAGAATCCAATTCAAATATTTTGACTTTATTTTAAAATAACCGTCGTGTAGTCGTATGCAGGTTGTAAGGCAGTTCTGCAACATTGTGTGTCAAGTGTTCAAACCAGTTCTCACACGCACACAAACAGAATGAAATGAAACCTGCACAAATACATCTTTACATGATAAGCATACAAAAAGGGGTATCTATTTACACATTCAAAACAAGAGTTCTGGTTGGATCAGGTTTCAACCACTTGGGACACCTGGAACTCACCTGTAGTCCGATCTCACCTGCAGCACTTCCAAGGAGATGTCTAAGATAAGGACGGTGCTTTAGTGTTGTGTATTAGCATCGTCTTCGTTTATGCCCTTGTCATAATACGCAGCTAAACTTCATGATTAGCCGTTAGCGTTTAGCGGGTTTGCGAGAGACTCGCTTTTTTTCTTTTTGGGCCATTTCGGTTTTCACAGATTTGACTTCATTAAACGGGACATTTTTCTCCCCCAGTAATGTTTCCCCCTTAACGTCATCTCTCACAAACGGGCAGAAGGAAGAACGAGGAGTCTCCGTCGACGCCCTAACCCTAACCTCACTACAGGGTGTTAACCGGAACTCTCCGCAGCCGGCCCTGGAGCGCCAAACGGAGGCTCTCACGGCTAAGCGCCTTCTAGCTGTTGCTAAACATTCCTTACCGCAGTAACAGGAAGTGGGGCAGGAGGGGGTTACAAGTTTGAAGAAGAAACAACAACTCTCCCGACTCGACAGTCGTCACATTCATTCATACAAACAGAAAACTCTAACTTTAACTGAAGAGTCCAAAGATGGCTGTGGCAAGTTTGTTATTCCAAACATCAGGTCAGACTGGCGAGAAATGGGACATCTGATTGTGTCCCAGATTAAAAACAGCAATACAAATGATTTATCCGTGTTCCTGCCCGGGCTGAGGACATATTGTGAACGCTACACAATCCCCAAGTCTTTAATTCCCTACAGGATATTAGAACCACAATGGGACCTGGCAGAAGCCATAGTGATATTGTGTAGCCATCTGTCATCTGGGCGCTGGCTATTGTCAGTTCATTTATAAAGCCTGACAAGATTCATACAGGCCTCTGTGTGTGTGTGCGTGTGTGTGTGTGTGTGTGTGTGCGTGTGTATGTGTGCGTGTGTGTGTGTGTGTACACACATATTCCTTTAACCCAGTAAATAGACATGAATCGTCTTTTTATGGGTAATATTTTATATACAAAAGGGAAAAGTGTCTTTTGAGGCCTGTGTGGAAAACAAGTCAAGTGGGGACCTTCCGGGCCTCCAGGAAGCCCTGTTGAAGGTGAGAGGGTGGGGTTGGGGTTAGCCGGGGCTGGGAGCGGGTGGAGTGGCGGGATCAGGACTGGGCGGGCGAGGGCTGGCTGGGCGCTGCGTTGCGGGTGCGGAGCTGGGACTGGGCGATGTCGGCCAGGGCGCTCTGGATCTTCTCCAGCAGCCCATCCCCACGGTTCACCACCTCCTCCAGCCGCACCGCCGCCTCGTGGTTCTCCTCCTCCAGCTGACGGAGGCTGGCCGCCTGGGGAGAAAACAGCAGCACAGAGGGTCTTTCAGACAAAGAGTTACCACCACCTCCTCCTCCTCCACCTCCTCCTCCACCTCCTCCTCCTCCAGCTGCACCTCAGAGCACTTGAAATGGCTGGGTTCAGAGCCTTTTAGCTGTGTTTTAATCTAGTGACCACCAGCACCCCCTCACCTGCCGCCTGTCTTCACTGAGGGTACAACGTTTTAATGGGTCAGTGAGGAGCAAGTCTTTTCCGTTTCAACAACAGCTTCCACCTGTAATCTCTTAGAGCACTGTACATTTACGTTGTCTGGGGAACTGGCTAGTTGTGAGTCTTTCAGCTAAAATAACCCAGGTTAAACACTGCCATGCTATCGACTACTGAGGGAAACCAGATTGTAGTGGTTTGGGTGTTTGACCTCCAGCTACTCCCAATCACATGTATCTGGAAATCATTAGGTTTGGTTAAAGGCTCTTCTAAATGAAGAGAGAGTCAAGGTTATTTTTATTCCTGGTTGCAAACGGGCCGACGTTTTTATAGAAATATTGGGTGTTTAACCGACCAGATGAAACCATTAGGCAGGATGGCTTTCTTTGCAGTACATTATTGACTCATCAAAAGGGGATTTTTTAAGGATCACAGAGTTTGTCAAAGGACACCTTTGTAATGGAGGAGGTTGAGGCTCATATTTCTGCCACAGTCGGTCAACCACATTCCAGTTCAGCCAGATAAATGTAGTTCTACCTGAGGCTAACAGTGAGAGGAGTGCACCATAACACGTTATCTCTTGATCTGGAGAGGAAACACGCGGAGAGGGCCCGGCCTGAACGACAGCCCATGCAAACAGGCAACCACAGAAACAAGAGCATCGACTTAAACATGACGAGGACTGGAATTAATTCATATGTAAATCAGGGGAGAGGTGGATGTGAAGGCTGAAGCTTGAGCCGAGAGTCAAATCAGAGCACCTCTACCTGCTGGTTAGACCTCACAGTTAGGTTAATCATTTACTTGTACAGGCATCGATGGAGAAACTACCATTTAACTTATCTAACGATTTTTTCTTATCTAATGATTCTTTTTTAATTGCACTAAAGCTGGGCATCTGGAAAACTTTGGCACCAGCATAAACTCGTACGAACAGTTTGGTCCTTTGGTCCAGGTCTTTGTTGCACTGATGTTTGTGATCTCAGACGGACTTTACTCGTTAAGTAAAAGCTTTAAAAAAAGACAAACTATTGAACATAGCTGAAGAACTATTGAACATCTTAATGTGTTTCTATGATAATCTGCCCCCGGGTCTCATGAATGTTGAACTTGTGGGTGGGTACACAACCTCATTCACCAAGGGCCTCTGGCTAATGGTTTTGTATAAAGGATGAGCCACGCCCAGAATCGCTTCCCACTGCAGCCTACGCTTCAGGACATTCAGTGTGTGTTATTGCAATAACAGGCCCACGTCTGTCACTACATTTTGCCACAACATTTCCACTTCCTTGTGTGTGTGAATTCAAAACCACGGCTCAGCCTTATTTGCTCTCCATCCTGATTGGTTAGTGTTCCTTCAGTGTTAAAACCGCAATGTTTACAAAAGATCTGAATCCATGCCCTGATTACTCTGGATTTAACTCCAACAGCCTTCCCCTCCTTCCTCTGGTGTAACCATGACGTCTGACGGATGTGCGGGGGTGCAGGTGGAGACTACCACGGGGTAAGGCGGATGAAGGATTGATTTGAAAGTTAAAACATGCCCAAACGTGAGTAAAGACTGGATTTCACAACATGAAATATGTGTGCTCCATTGAACACATCCAATGTTACCTTTTTCCTCCCAGTTTCTTTTCTATTCACACACTTAGCTGACCCTTTCATCCGAAGAGACCAACTGAGCCATGGTGCTGAGGAGCCGGACGGGGGGGGTTAGGCCTCCTACTCAAGGTTGTGGACACTAGGGACCACAGCACCCAGTACCTTGCAGGTGGGTGTCACCGGGTGCGGGTGACAGTATCCGGCTACATAATTCAGGCGTCTAAACTCATACTGAGGGGAGACACTCACCCCTGCTTGTCCATGGCCTGTCTGTATCGTTGAAAATCGTTATATATATATATATATATATATATTTAATGGTCTTTTTGGGTCTTTATGGACAGGAGAGTGGACAGAGATAGGAAGATGGGTTGAAAGATAGAAGAAATTATATTTAAAAGTTTGGAATCAAACCTGGATCGCTACAGGCGGTTTGCCTACGTGGTCAGGGCATTAGTGGGTTGAGCCACCGAGCTGTCGATAACCATTTGGCGCCCCGTAGTGGTGGGGAGCTGTATAGCGCAATGCTTGCTAGCTTGCTTACTTGTAGTGCAGCGGTGGACTCTTCACTGGGTAAAGAGTCAATGAGCACGTCCAGGTCTTTGGCTGTCCGGGCGATTAGGGCTGCAAACAGCTGGGCGTATTCTGGAGTGGAAACAGCACACCACGTTAAGGCTAACTAATGACTACAGAGATGCAAACCTTTTTCAAGCATGGGCAACCTTTCTGGCTTTCTTATTTTCTAGCAGTGCTGTCAGATGCCCGATTCAACACTTCCCATCCCATCGCTAGTGACGAGTCCACACAGTTCATACATGACATGAAAGTCTCAGAGAAAGGATGTCATGGCAGCAGGGGTACATAACTGTATAAAAAATATAAATACATTTATTTATATGTTATACAAATTTTAAAGAAATGGTGGTTGGAAATAATCATAATAAATAAATAATAATATAATATAACTGTTTTGTTGTTATATATGATTCTAAGTCTACAAAACAAAAACAATATGCTGCATGATCAAATGAAAAATGTCCCCATCTTAAGCATTCTGCAATGTTACTCGGTCTGGCCCGACCAACTGTAAGACAAACTCTGCCGGCATTCTGACCCTAGCTTCACACAGCTTTCACACGTGTCCACAAGCCAGTGACTCTCAGGTGAATGCACAAGAACAACTGTACGTCTGAAAGGGGACATAGAGAAAGATGGAGGGGGCCGACCGGGAGATGCAGTTTTAATGTACCTTCTGTGGGGTTGGCTGGCTGGTCCTTGTTGATGGCGGTCTGGATGTTGCTGAAGGAGGCTGGGGGGGCACATTGTTGCAGCACGCCGATGGCATTGCAAAACTGATCTGCAAGCTGATGAGAATAGCATGAGAACGTATTTTATATTCTTGACACGGTTGAGGCGCTGTGTGCCTGGTTACCATTTACCTTAAACATTTTAATTTAGTAGATGCCTTTATCCAAAGCACTGGATAGTGAATTTAGATACAGGATGCCTAAGTGGACATGGAGGATTGAACCCAGTACCTTTAGGCTGGGAGTCAAACATTCTAGCCACTACACTACACCATATTATCCTGCCTGTTGTCTTCGGGGCATATTAGTACATTGGCAACAATAACGTCTTAATACAAAACTTAAAATGAATAAGCATGAATCCACGTAAACATTTGGGTTGATGTCACCGCTGTCATGCAGCCCATGGCTAAACTAAGTTAGATAAATGTCCTATAAACAATGGTAATACACACTATTTTATTATTATTATATAGTAGTATAACGAACATAACCATATAACAGGGAGTCATAGTTTAGTCATCAAACAGGAAGTAGTTGCATTTAATATATTTCACCATACATTTTCAAGTCATCACTGAGAAGGATATGGAATCAAAAGATATTGGTTAACATACTGTGTTGCACAACTGCAGCCAAAGTAAAAAGCATGCAGATATATTTACACAATACGAGTAACCGTATATTGAAAATAAAAATGCACTCATGATAACGTGGAGTGAGAGACCGAGGTGCTAGTCTCACTTGCTCATCATTTAAATGTACGATAGCCGCTCGATGTATCTCAGCACTTCACAACATAAACTATGGCGTCTCATAGAACTCTGCCTATTTGTTAAATTAGTATAAATAGTGTGAAACACGACAAAAACAACAGCTAACGTACCGAATTCACAGCGTCTTGAAGCTGCGTGAGCCGGTCCGCCATGATTATTTTTATCCTTACAAAGTAAACGCTAGATCTCGCGAGATTACGGCATATCGCAATGACAGCCTGAGCCACAGCGAGAGATCAACTTCATTACATTCAAACCGACTACAAGACGTCGTAAACCTGTCGAAACGACCAAGCGGACGTTTTACATTCGATTTCAAGCGAGTTTTGTAGTTGTTGAAACGTCTGGGTAGTTTAAGTTGCGAATAGAGAGGGCTGTTGTGGGTCGCATTAGCTCCTTGATGGAAACTATCCCCGAATATCAACAGGAAGTGGCCGAATAATCCTCCAATGGCTTCCTGCACTGTGAGCTCTCCAGGTACAAACTACACTTTATTCTGCTCATGAAGCACTACATGGAACCACTAGCTTCCTAACCCATAACCTTTAGTTCAACATGGAGCATCTTGACTAATTTAATGGCTCGATGACCAGAGAGTGAAGCTAAGACTGTTAGCTAGCTAATGAGTAAGCTAAGGCTACTTAAATAACATACATATTTCAATAAACATATATAACTATACATATACATCTATAGCTATAGCTTACATATACAATCAAACATATACATCTATACATATACAACTATACATATATAACTACACATACATAACAATACATACACAACTATACATACATAACTATACATACACAACTATACATACATAACTATACATACACAACTATACATACATAACTATACATACGTAACTATACATATACAACTGGTTGAGTGCGCTACAAACACGGTAGTAACGTTACCTACCTACTACTAACAACTTCTCTGTAACATAGCTATTAAATAAAACATTCATACAATACCTTGCTTAGTTTAGGTTGTATCGTGTCTTTATGAAGAAATGTCTATTAAGGTGTTTCGGGGGGATTACACGTGTTGGGCTGAATATAATATAAAATGAAGAAGAACAATTCATATTCAGTTTGAAATAATTTACACATTAACTGCCGTTTTGTTTATGTTTTTTCCTTTGTGAATCTTCCTAAAAACAGATTCAGTTTTCCCAGGAATGACATGTACCCTGGAGAACGTCCTGGCAGATGCCAAGTCGCTGGTGGAGCGACTGAGGAACCATGACAACGCTGCAGAGATGCTGATCGAACAGACCTCATCCCTCAGCAAGAGAGTGGAGGCCATGAAACAGGTAACCCGATTTAATGATATCAATCGTTGCCTTTAATTAAGCCTAAGACAGCCATTGTTAGACCCTTTAAAAACACAGACTGTTTTTGTTCTGTTTGCAAGTATTTGTCAGGTCTAATATAAGGTCAGAAAAGCTGGCTGTGCAGTAGTTACATATGATAATTATAACGTTGTTCATAACTGATAAGATGCTGTTCATACACATAAATGTGCAGTGACAAGAACACAGCCAGTAAAATTTGTTATTAAAAATGGCTAACAATGGATCTCAACTGTCAAACATTTTACAGACATTGTTTGGATGGCCCCTGGCATTCTCCAGCCACTCAAGCTATCAGCTTTTTAGCTTTGATTAATCAAGTGTTATATTATCTTATTTAAATCTAGGTGGCAGGTTTACAGACAGTCTTAGTTTTTTTATTACATAACTGCTGCCTCAAAGGAATAACAATATTTCCACTTATTTATTCATGCCATTGATTGCATGACACCTTGAGAACCTTGAGAACTTCTGGGTTACTGTGAGATTTATGAGCATAGTCCTGCTCACAAAGAAGAACATTTTGGAATGCTTAAAAGTTGTGATTTGCTCATTATCACAACCCTTATTCATATGCATGCTATTGCATGTTGTTGATGTTTGTTTGGTTGTCCTGATGTTTTCAGTCTTGGCTAAGCCTCTTTTTGAAACGAGCCAACAGTAATGGAAATAAGATGTGAAACGCTTTCATTGAGCTGTAAGACGTGGTGGTGTTTCTGCAGTACCAGGAGGAGATTGACGCCCTCAACCAGGTGGCCAGGCACCGCCCTCGCTCCAGCCTGGTGCTGGGCATCCAGCAGGAGAACCGGCAGATCCGGGACCTCCAGCAGGAGAACCGAGGTAGGACCGAGCTGCTCATGGAAGGGAAGGAGAACGACCAGATTCACTCTTTCACTTTGATGGGGAATCCAGTCATTTCATTAAGGAGCAGGTCGGGGCTTAGGAATCTCTCTTACGGACGCCTACTGGTTAAGTTGTGGACATGGGGGATTGAACTGGGAAGATGGGGAATTGGGCTAGGAACTGGATCCCCCTAACTACGATGAGAGACAGGAGAGGCAGGGACAGCTAGAGCGGCTTACCTTTTACGAACATTAAAGTTCCACGTACAGTAAACGGTGTCACCGTGGTTTGATGAAAAGATAGAGGACATTAGGATCTCCCGTAGGTTTCTCAATCATACGCTGTTGTCCGGTGTGTCCAGAGCTGCGGACGTCCCTGGAGGAGCACCAGTCGGCCCTGGAGCTCATCATGACCAAATACAGAGAGCAGGTCTTCAGGCTGCTCATGGCCAGCAAGAAGGACGACCCGGCCATCGTGACCCAGCTGAAGGAGCAGCACACTACAGTGAGAAGCACACACGCACACACGCACGCACGCATGCAGGCACGCACACATGTACACACGCACACATCGCACCTTATTATTTGGAATAACTCTATATTTTATGGACTTTTATGCTTTTGTGGGTAAGACATTGAAAAGTGGCAGGAAAGAGGGTTGAATCTAGGGAATGGCGCGCCGCGTAGGGCCGCAGGTTCGGAATCGAACGCGGGTCAATCCGATCCACCGATGTGGTTAACGCAGTAGCAGGTTGAGCCATACTCAGGTTTCACACAGAGGTCCCATCTCCCCTGAAGCCAGGCGTTCTGCTCATCCCCTCCTGCCTTCCACGCCCACAACACGGGCCGCTGGGATGGCTCCTGTCGCAATGAGGTCATCGTTCTGTTGGTCCGTCACCACAGCAACGCCAGACCGTCCTTTCAGGCGTATCCTCTTTGTAGACGTTTATTTAAAAAAGTGGCACCAGCTTAGCATGTACAGAAGGCCGAATCTGAGGAAACGACACATTTAGTGTGGACATGGCTCATATTGATTTTACTGCACTAAAATGTATTCAAAAGTGTTGTAATTATTCCTGTTTCCTTGACTCTGCAGGAAATGCAAGCACACATCGATAAGATCAACGAGATGGCCAGCGTCATGCGGAAAGCCGTGGAGGTGGACGAGGGACGGTTATGTGAGGACGAGGAACGGATCAAACAGCTAGAGGTACTGTCGTGTCATGTTTGTGCTTTACATTATATTCAACCCATCCTACTACTGAATGATGCTGTGTGAGACAAAGTGTACAATACACTTACAATATGTCTATCTAATGTATGCATATGTCTATATATTACATTTATTTATCTGAGGCTTTTGTCCAAAGCAACTTAATGAATTTGACAGTGAATTATAGCGTCCCCCTATGGGAACAGTTATCCCAAATTCCTCCGGGATACCTATATGGGGGAGAAACTCAAAACATTTTACCATTCCAAGCTGAGATACGGGTGCTCAGGAATAAAAAGATCTAGGGCTGCTAGCGGTCATGAACGGTATTCACAGCCCACTTATATAAATCGAACTCTGGGAGTATTTTCTGCACATGTCGAGCTTGTTTCTCACTGCTATGGCAACGTGACGGCACGGTGACTATACAAAATGCCTTGCCTTGGATACGGACATCATGCATACGGTTATGGTCATGAGCTGTCCTCGTGACCACGTTCTGACCCAGCTCCACAGCCCCCTGGAGCCGGGTCAGAACGTGGTCCCGATCTGTCCTCATGGAGCCGGGTCAGAACGTGGTCCCGATCTGTCCTCATGGACCCGTTCTGCTCCAGCGCCCTGTGGGGTTCATCGGTCTGAAGTAACTGCTACTTGAAACGCACTATTTATTAAGTCCTTAGCAGACGCGTTTAACCAAAGGCAACACCGTGATGGTATTTGGACACATGATTAAAGAGCCGGTACGGGTAGGGCATCTTGCCCAAGAATATCTTCAGGACCGGCCCGGACATTAGGGGTCCAACCCTGTGTTAAACACCCCATCCTCTTCACTATGCCCCCCTGCTATGAATGCAACAACATTTGAGGGACGCATGTCACAAAGGAGGCCATCGAGGTTTTATCCAAAGGGCCTTTCCAGCGAGGCAGAGAGCAGTGAAAGCATAAGTGACCGGTGGTTGTACCTTCACTCACTCGCGGTCTCTTCCAGCTGGAGAACAAGGGGCTCCGAGAGCTCCTGGGCATCAGCAGAGAGGCCTTCCTGGTGCTGAAGATGGACGAGTCCTCCGAGAGCACCTCGCTGTCCGCCCTCCTGACCAGCGCCGACGTCAGCCTACGGAAGAGTTAGTCGTCGTCTCCCCGACCTCCCCTCCCTCCCCTCCCTCCCCTCCCATCACATCCATTTGTTTTTGGGGGGGTCGTGGTGGTCAATGTGGAGGCGCATCGTAGTGATCCTATAATGCGTGCAATCTGAGTTGGAGTCTTCAGAGTCTCCTGATGATTAGTGTGATCACATCCGGTCCTGCTGCTTCCTGGGGCATGTGGAGCGTAAGGCTGTGGACTCCATCGCTGACCTCTGCCTTCATGCAGGGGGAAAAACACACGCCACTCCAGCTGTCTTTCATTTTCTAAAAATGTGTGTTGGTTTATTTTGTTTGTTTGCTAGTTTGTTATAACTAGCATGTGTGAATCTGAGGTTGGCATGGGATGTTAGAGGTGTGAATGGAAAAAAGAAATGCTTGATTTAAATAAAACTGAAACCGCCTATGAATTGTTTTTGTTTTTACACTTAAAAAAGGTAAAGTAGATCTATTGACACTCTTGTCATTATGATATAGCATAAAGCAGTGGTTTGTTCGTACTTAAATAATCTATTAATAGCAATTACTTAACTAACATTAATAATCTGTGATCAGTATCTTACTATCACCTGATGAAACATGGTTAAAATCAATAAAATACCAGCATCCATTTGATTCTTAGCTGCTTATTATGAACAAAACATTGATGCTGGACAATAACAGCATTCATGTAAAAGGTGACAGCAGTGCTTGGCACGAGGCGGGGGGGGGGGGGGAAGAAGAAACAAGCCTCACGGACGGCATGCGGATAATAATATGACTAATAATACGACCCACTCACGTTAAGTCACGTGAGCGTGTGTGCGTAGCTGGACGCAGCCGGAGATCCTGTCTGCGTCTGCGCAGTTGCTTGTCAAAGTCGGAGGGAAGAGGGAACCCAACACACAACACAGAGGCCAGGGGAAGCATCGTCCAGCTGTGATACGACAGTAACGAAGCAAAAAGAAAACAACCCAGAAATATATTTAATTTAAGCACATTTAAGTATGTTGGTCTGGTGTTTGGCTGTGCGGTTACTGCGTGGACTCTCGGAGAGGGAGGCGTTGTGATTCGGACGACCAAGGGAAATGCTTGTGGGCTTGAAGGCAGCAGACAGAATCTTTCGGGGAAATGTCGCCCTGGATTTGGTGCATGCTGCTGTTCACCCAGTCGGGTGAGGTTCGCACCCAGATAGAAAGTAAGTAGAGATGGGGTTCTACTGGGAAGGGTGAATGTGTTTCCACAGTGTGTGTTGAAGGATTGGGGGTGCCGTTCTCTAACAACCAACCATAAAAGTGTGACAGCGGGAGAAAGTCGCCCAGATAGCCTAACGTTACGGTTATGCTTTGACCCTTGATAGGGTATCTCTTCATTTGACCTATTATCAACGTTTACTACTCTACTGTCCAGACAGATAATGCACTCCTTTACAAGACATTCCTCAGCATCATATTACCGCATTTCGTTAAAAAAAGACGCAGCTTTTTATTTCTTAACTATTCTTTTGATTCTGTTTTAAACTGTCTATCTACGCAATGCTTTGTTTGCACGACGCTATTATGATTCACTCATTTTAGACGTTTCTTGGGTTGTTTGACCTAAACTGGGTTGACCGATGCTGATGAGAGATGGATAACCTCGAACAAGAACATCCAGACAGTGTGGTATGATCTCTCTTCCGCGTGCCCTTCTGCCTGCACGGTGCTCACCGCGGGGCGCCGACGACTTGGCCCTGGCGTTGGTCATGCGCTCTTCACTGCCGCTGTGGAATGTGACAAATGGTTTAAAGGCTTCTATAAGGAGAAAGTAGAGAAATATGTTCCCCGCTGAAGCTATTTCAACCCCTAAGCATTGAATTGATCTTTATTTTCGTGCGCCGTCCTTTGTAGACATTGGACAGAGATTAGATGTGAATCGTGGGTTGTTATGCATTTTCATCCATCCGTGATTGCCGCCAACTGTACACACTCGCATGTATAATATTAGCATACTATCTATCATGAAACCCACAGCTCTCAGACCGAGAGGAGAGGTCTGCCACATCCGATCTTTACATTTCATCTTCATGTCGTTCAGCAGACTCATTATTATATTATAATCTTCCCTTCACTGTATCTTCCTCTGGACTACAATCAAGTCAAATAAAACCAACACTGATAGACACATATATTGACGGTGTGTGTGTTACAAGAAACAAATGCAGGCATTGTGTCAGTCAGAGCCCTAGTAACGGTTGTTATGGATTAGGAGTTGCTGCAGATGGGGGGGGGGGTCTCTCTATTGGTCAAATCCTGTAAGCAGTTGGCCTGAATGTTCAGCTGCTTTGAGATCTCTTGAAATGTCCTCATTTCAACAGTGAAGGGAATTTGCTAGAGTGGATGTGACCGAACAGGCAGCACTTTCAAACAAATGTTTTGTTTCATGGAGAAACTTGTTTGTCCTGTGGTAATTGCCAAGAAACCAGAGATCACGCACATTCTTGACAGATCAAATAATCACTATTTGGTGATGATTGATTGAATGTGGCAAAACGCATGACCCTACATGCCCCCCCCCCCCCCGCCCACTGAGATCGCCGGCTCTCGCACGAAGCAAACAAGGCAGCAGTTTGTTATTGAACGTTTTTTTAAAGAATGGGCAGTAATTGATGACAATCTGTGACCTCTTTCAACCCCAATACAAGTAACCAAAAGATCAACGAGCTCTTCATTGCGAAGAGAATCAGAGATGATTGATGTTTGTAACCGGAAAATCGGTTACGTTTAAATGAGGTCAGGGCTCAAAAAGAAAAAAAAAATCTGCTTTTATGCAAATAAAATAGTTTTTTTGCTTGTAGATTTGTGGGCGGATCCAACTTTGTTTTTCTTTTTAATTTCCTTGTGTGGATTTGGTATTAGTGGACTAACAAGTGTTCCTGGCAGAATGATAGCCGTGAAATGTTCTGACATGCTAACCCAGCATGCTACACATACAACATAGTCCTTCCTTCCAGCCAGTTTCTATTGGCTCACGTTGCTGTCGCTCAGTTCAAACACTGGACCCCAAGTTCTTCTTGGAATGGGTCACATGATCAAAGCCAAGGCAACGCGTTTGGTGGAAGAGCGGGCAATCATTCCAGGGATTGGCTGCATATCGTGGGTTCAATGTCATTTGTTTGCTCATTGTCATTACCAACTGTAGCCTAACTGAACTGACTGCAGCTCAAACTGTAACCTGAGGACATTTTCACTGTATGGTTCACTAAATGATTCACTATCATCTTGTTAACGTGATTACATTTCTGAGTCTAAAATGTATCTTTCTTGCATGTAACATTAGCGAGTCATGGCCACTTTGGCCAGTGTTGATTTCAAGTTCATTTAACGGAACGTGTTTGGACCTGAATTGAAACATGCTTCTCCGTGATCTGATGCTGTTCTTTCCTCTGAAGCCACTCGAAGATAAATCAGCAGCGCTGACCTCACGACAAACAAAGCATGAAAAGAGTAAATACATATTATTCACCCTTTTCATGCTTTGTTTGTTGTGAGGTCAGCGCTGCTGATGTTTCTGATTGAAGCGGTGCGTTGTGGACCCCGGTGTAAACGCTCTCTCTGGTTTATGCAGAACCAGAAGTGGAATGTGCTCACTCAGGAACCCATTGCCAATCTGTGGCGGCAGGGCATTTCCGCTCTGGTACACGAGGGGATTTTAACACACCTGTGTGTCCTTGGGATAGGATGGGTGAAATGCAGAGAATACGTTTCCCCATGGGGACAAATAAAGTACATAATCATCCTCCTCTTCATCCTCCTGCTTATGATCATGTTAGATCACGATGACCATCATGATGATCATCATCTACCCCAAAACTGCAGGCTGCACATTTCCGTCTTGTCTCGCTTATTTGTTGAGCAAGACACTCTGTGGTCCACCACTTTATCTGTCTCTCTGTCCCTCTCTCCCTGCTTTTCAATCTCTCTCTCTCTCTCTCTCTCTCTCTCTCTCTCTCTCTCTCTCTCTCTCTCTCTCTCTCTCTCTCTCTC
>JAOPJO010000118.1:3773986-3784297 GCA_027123675.1 Molva macrophthalma | reverse complement strand
TAATTACTACAAGTCCCCTGAAATACGAGATAGTCTAATTCCATTAAATATTCTGAATTTACATGCCAACACCACAATATAGTAGCATGTTACATACATGTTGTAGTTTATACACTGGGTACTCAAATTGACAAACAGCATAACTTTTTTTACATTCACATGTTAAATCGATCCGAAGCAGCACACGATTCCTCAACAATCTACAGGCGACAGGGTCATTCAAACACTGAAATCCAAAAGCAACTTACAGGGAATTCAGATACGTGTCCTTGGGGAACAGGAAGTGAGGCATCAAGGCCTATAGGTACACAACAGACGACCGGATTTGCACCCACAACCTTTGCCCTTGGGGTTAACCCCCCCCCCTGATAAGCTTTTGACCCAAGATCAAGCAAAAATAAGTTTGCCTTCCATGTAATCGCACTACGTTGAATATAAGAAGGACACCAGAAAACGCAGAGCAGCAGCATCACACTGATACTCTGAGGGAGGAGAGGTGATCTGAGTGTGACCCACTGGAAGGTCAAAGGTTAAAATATGTGTGTGTGCATCTATATGTTTAGACCGATTCTTAAGCCAGCCCTTGCACGTATATTTAGATACTCATACTTTGTTATGGCTTAGTCATCAAACAAGCTGTGCAATTATAGATTTAAGAATATGAAAGAGATCCATTGCTATAATGTCATGGCCCAAATAAAATGTTCAAAGTATACACTGACTCCATTGTCCAATGTTCAATGAACACTCAAATGTGTCGTGATATATGTACTTTTTTTATTTAACTTGGTAATCCTATTTCAAGTCCTTTACTGAATTCTCTACTGTAGTTCTATTCATCTTAGTATTTCTTATTTGTATTAATATTTATTTTAAATATATATACATATAATATACATATAACACATAAAACATTCTAACAATTTACCATTTTATCAATCAATCACTTTGTATTTCATTTATTAGACCTTTATTTGATCAGGTTAGTCCGATTGAGCAGTCATTTAAAACTTTAAGAATTCAGAATTCTGCTCATAAAAGGCTCCAGTCCACACCATGGATTAGAAAGCGGTTGAAATGACTAACTTGCAACACGTCTGCCACCTAGTGGTAAGGATTCGTCACGGAGACTGTTGAGTGTTGAAAAGTAAGCAACATTGTTTTGGTTTAATGGCATGGCCATGTCTCTCTACTCATCACCACCCCAAGGAACATCAACATCAACATCAATAATCAATAAAGTATAACACTTCAGTGTTATACAAGGTAAATACAGTCCCAATCAAAATACTTTGTCTGCTTTGCATTTCAAATTATTCATTCGAGACCACAGGAATAAATAGACCTATAAAGTAATACAAAGAGGGTTCAGCTTTATTCGTCATTAGATTAAGTCTTGAAGTAATTAGAGTGATCCTTTTCAGGCATACTTTCCCCTGATCCCTACCGATTAATAGTATGCCTATTTGAGAGGGCAGCTGTTTACTCCAATTCAAAATTCAAACCAACGCTATCCTGCTGCTGGTCAATAGATGTGGACTTTAACATGTTGTTTTGTATTGTTCGGCTCCCGGAGTCTGCTATGGGCCAGGTGCGAAAAGAACCTCGTGTCAAACGAAGTTACATTTTATAATTTAACAAACTATCTCTATCGACTATATGTCTCTTCAAGGATGTATCGTTACTTTCTGAGGCGTTCGGCCCAGTGGCCACCAGATGGAGCTGTTTTCTCACAATACGAGTTGTGAACTTGATAGTAAGTATATAAATGGCAGACCCGGGGATGCTGAAGAACACAGGCGAGTGCGAGAACGTTACGTGCAATTAGCGTCCAACTGCGATCTTTTGTCTGGCTTCTTCGAGGCCACTTGGGCCCTTGGCCTCGTTTGCGCCATATGCCTTGAATGAGCTGTCACAACGCATGGACATCTAAATGTGACATCATCAACAGCTGCACATACAATCGAATCCACCTACATACAGTATAAAATGGCTGGGCGTTGAGCACTTCATATAATTGCAATAAGTTTAGGTTACAAATGTCGATGCTGATGGTGTATTGTATAGGAAATTACTTTTTTTCAATTAGATATTAGATGCATCTTAACCCTTATTCAGTATAAAACATAATATGCATATAAAATATAAAGTTTAAGGGATGGCCTCAAGTTTTCATTAAGATTATCATACTGGCCTATCCAAGCATGAAAACGAAACCAGGTAAATCCTACGTAGACTATTAGTAAATTGATTATAAAACACTGCAACTTTATAACTAGTTTCTCGATGATATATAAAGGTGAAGATGCTGAAATTCACAATGATCCACAAATGTTTTTGAACGGCATCCAACAAATACATGTGTATTCATTCAACCGTTGCCAAGTGAAGACTCGTATTATAATATTTTATATTGTTGGCCTATGTAATAGTATAATGTACGGACAATTTCGGGCCTGCTATGGTTAGTAAATAATCCAGCGCGCGCTCCAATTGACAAGATCTCGCGCTACGATTAGTTAAACGCGCGCCTCGCTGGCAAAGAATGTGTTGCTTTTGAAAAGGGAGATGCGGTAATGTGTACGCTATTAATATCCATATTTTAATATTCCATGTTAATATTCCAATATTCCAGAGCTAACATAAAGAGCTTGTTGGTCTAGCAGGCTACCCAAGCCATTATACGATTGGTTCTGGGAGGCTAATTTTAGCATTCATTTAGCGTCGACATTCGAGCCAACTGTATTAATCAATACGTTTGAATAGTTCCCATGAGCGCAGGTCACGAACAACCATCCAGATCCCCAGAAAAGTTGGTAAATAACTTTTATCAAACGTGTCCTGGTCTTTTACTATTCACCTCAACGCGTTAGCTTGTTAGCATAGCAGGCTAGTGCGTTAACGAGCGTCTCGTGAGCTCAGAATTCACCTCCTCGCGGACGTCGAGTCCAAACGTGCGCGAGGTGAACTCAGGCATGTCGCGCGGCTGTGTTCGTATAGATTCGACTCTTTGGCGAATAATGTGCATATCACGCATCCAGCTTTCCGCCATCTACTGTCAAATCCTCAAAATGGGGTCTGCTAACGCACGTCTCCGCCATTTTGTGACAGGTTTTTCATTGAGCAAAGGGGAGCGTGTAATGGTTGAATGTAACCCCATCAAGAGGAGATCCGCCTGGCAGCTACAGCAGCAGGGATCAGGAGTAATTTCCAACTATCCCAAGAGGTTAAAAAAAAACATTTGAAGAGATACCGGGAGGAGACAATCAATTGCATATCCACTACTTCAAATAAATAGTTACATTGCTAACACAATATCTAGGATGATAGTTAAGACGCGTTTAAGGAATGCTTTAATTGAAATGTGCAATAGTTCAATAAGGAGGGAAAACCCCTGACATTAAGGCTACCGATAGATATTACATGAAACATTTTCCAATACAAATGCATCCCTGCCTATCATACTAACGGTCTGTTTTGGGGTGTTTATTCAACTGCTATAATGGTAATAGTCGAGTAATAATGTGTACTAATTACAAATCTTGTTCCCACCACAAATCCACCCACACGCTTAATAAAACAATTGGGTACAAGTGGCGTTGATTGGTAAATGGACTCATGTCAGAATACACGCCAATCAAGCCTGAAACAACACAAGAGCGTCCCGTTATCTTAACCCCTAGTCACAAACTTTCATTTATTTGCAAAAAACTCCGACGCCAACTAAGCAGACATCATCTTAGAAGTACCCCAGTGAACACCACAAGGCGCATCGCCTCCCAAAGACACCACAGTTCTGCACACAATAAAGAAATCTCTCGTGTTGTGTCCGGACGATAAGTTTTACACTTTAATTGCAGACGTCCCCTCCCCCACGGACATTGTCAGCGCAGCCTGACCATTTTCGACGGGGGTCGTTAAGTTGCAGATGAGCCCTAAAAAAGAAAACACTGTCTATTGTTCCAATAAAGCGCTTTGGACAGTGCAGTGTCGCCGACGGTAGTAGAGGGCGCTGCATGCATGGCAGGTCGGGCCCGCGGCCTTCACATCTTTTTGTCTGCCGCTCTACAGTGTGTGCGATTGCTCGGAGCCGCGTCCGTAACACACTGTCAAACCCCTCCAAACGACTACTATCGCAACCAAGAGCATTAATTAAACATCCTCTACCATGGCGTTTTGGATCTACTGGTAAAATCGTTCGTGTTTGTGACTGTTCGCTAGAACTTAGTCCAGGGTGAATCGGCTGCTTTCTGTGTGCATCAGTCTTTATTAGCGAGCTGGCGCTCTTCTGGCTATCAGCTATTTCTTTAACTTTTTAAACACTCAGCTTCGCGAATGACTGAGCGCCGGCGGAGTATGGGATCCTTGGTGTCTTAGGAAGCCAGTGAGTGGGTTTTGGACCGTTTTTGCATGCAAAACAATGGCAAATTCGACGGGAAAAAATCTACCAGATCAGCGAAGGAAAGGACAGGCTTTTCTGGACGAGCTGCGGCAATTTCACCAAAGCAGAGGGTGAGAATGGGGCGTCTTTATCTCCAATAAATATAAGTTTAAATACTCTTTGCATGTCACCGATCATGACACAAGACTGTAATATAAACATTTATGCGTGTATTTCACGTGTTTTTTCTTCAGATCACCGTTCAAGAAGATTCCTATCGTGGGTGGGAAAGAGCTGGACCTGAATGCGCTCTATATCAGAGTCGTTTCTTTAGGTGGATTTGCAAAGGTGAGTGGAACTAAAGTGCATTTTCTCACACTGCTGACCGTGTACACTTCGCTGGACCACTCCAACTCTGTTTTGGGTGCATTTCGGTGTTTATCACCCAGCGTATTTATAACAAGGACTCAGTCGCTATCGGCCTTGTGCTAGTTTGCCGTCTGTGCAATGTGGTGGCTTGTGTTGTGTATGGTTTGAATTGAAAGTCCGTACGCACTGCTCCCGAGTCAGAGTGCAGTTGGAGCAACTCAAAATTAGCGGGCACTTATAACATCGATTATCGGCCCGGAGCACCGGCTGGGGAAAGAGTTCCCCGCGGGGACCAAGCATTTTGCCTATTTTACCGAGTTTTGAGGAAGCCTTCTTTTCGCCATAGCCATCTCTGGCTTAATGGCTGATCACAAAATGTAGGCCTCAAAGGCCCATGTACTGAACACAGTTCATGTTAAAATCAACCCCCAAACCTGGATCAGTCGCTCCAACCCAACGCGTTTTGTGGCTGGATGTGAATAGTTGTCTTGTGTTGGGCCCTGGTGTGTTAGCACGCCGGACACGAATCTAACTGGAAAAGTCAATGTAGCCAGTTAGCTATCCTGCTAACTAGCAACAACAGTAACGATAGTGGCCGAAGAAAGCAGGTCGAACTAATGTGGACTGTAAACTATACGACGTCTGGGGCGACTGGGTACAATATTACACATTGGTTCGACAAGTTTTTTTTTGTAAATCTAATTTCGCCTGATTTTCGTGTTTCATTATGGCGCTAAAGATATTTTCAGATATTGTACATTTGCCTCGATCCGAGTTAACAACAGATGGTTATAACATAACGTTCACGGTCCTTCCACCATACCGGCGTTGTTTTGGATTTTGTTATTCCTAAATACTGTTTTCCTCCATGCAGGTCTCTGACAAAAACCAGTGGGCTGAACTCGGAGAAGATTTTAACTTTCCACGGAGTTGTTCCAATGCGGCATTTGCTTTAAAACAGTACTACCTGAGGTAAGAAGCATGGCCACGGAGCCGACGAGCCTTCTTTTCTGGCGGCATGTGGGGAGTGTTTACAAATGTTAAAGGCAGCCACCAATGATGGGACCGTTCAATATTGTGGCGTGCTTCATTCCCTCACATTAGGCAAGAGATGCATAATCTTGAATAGGCTTCGCACGCATCTCTTTGTTGTAGGTTTTTTGATTTGGAAATTAGAATACGTGGTTGCTCATTTTGATACTCAGCTGAAATAATAATTCGAGCCAACTGTTCTCCATGCTGAACTTGAATTGTGTGTAAGACCAGGACAGGCATTTGGATTCTGCATGGATCAACTGATTGAATAGCTCTGGGTTCTTTTTACACACTCGTACACATCCTCAGCCTCCAGTGTGGTGTAAATAAAACTCCCTCCAAAACCAGGCTCATGTGTCATGGCCATAGTGGTTTACATCTTTTGTAGCAGGAAAGTAGTTGGCTGTATTTTGATATTTTAAGACAGAGGGAGACTATTTTTGTGGCCGAATCCAGTGTGGATGATTTAAAGTATGACCCCTTAACCACTGTTTGCATTACACTTACTTTGCTCAGAGACTTCCAGCCAAATCGACTTTTTTTATTTGTCATCATGCCAGTGGATGAGGCACAACTGCTGGGCTGTGTAAGATTATAAGAACTTTTATTAATTAAGTAATATTCTGAATATGGCACCTTTCTGTGCAGCTCTGTTGAGTTTGTTTCCCTCTGCATGTGAGATGCCACTTGCAGGGAAATGAAAAAGGCGGTTTGATTTTAACTGGAAAAAAAAGAGTGAAGTTACTGATATGTTTTTTTGTATTTACAGTAATGTGAAAATGTTTTGGTGGTCATTTTGTTTGAGTGTTGTGGTGGTGTCACTTTTAAACATGGCTTGTGTTTATAACAACTGCTGTAAACTGTTTACCTATCTTTGTCCTCTCTACCTGTGCTTTTACGGCAGTTGTTACAAACAGGGGCACAAGGCTGCAATCTATTTCTCTGTTCAATGAAGTTATAAAAAGTAGGTAGGCAAGACCTTAGGTTGAGGAGAACCAACTTGTCTTCCAGCAGAGTGGAAGACAAATGATCGACTACATCGCTGCTGAGAAACTTGTGGCTATTTCCGCAAGAAAATAGGTTAAGACAGGGAATGTTAGGGGTAGCTCTCCCTCTCCTGGATAATAGAGCTACCTTCCCAAGTTAGGAATTGGTCTTTTTTCCCATCAGTAATTTCCATATTTTGTCATGTGATCCATTCACATTCCAAGTTAGCAATTTTTTTACCAGACACTTAATGTTTGAAAAATCTATGGCATACTAATGACCATGAAGTTATGCAATGTCAGATATACCATGTTGGATTTGTAACCAATGTGTGAATTGCCCTTGCAATGACATTAACACATTGTTTTTATTCTGTTTGGGTGTCCGTGTTGTTTATCGTGTTTTGAGGAGAGGTAGGCTGTTCCCAGGTCAGCCCCCTTGCTTGATTTGTGTTGCCCTGGCACCTCCTTATGAAAGGACCAGATGGAGGCCCTGGATTTACCGGCTCCCCGTGCAGACTTTAACCTGTGTTCTCTCTTTCACTAAGGCACCTAAACGGCTTCATTACATTTTAAAATGGTTCTTAGTCAACGCCACTCACACTGGCTGGGCAGTTTCTGCTTTCCCCGAGAAGAGCACTTTGTCAGGGCATGTGTTCGCACAGGGTCGGACTTGTGACCTTTCTGTTGCAGGAGGGTTGGGTTAATCACCCAGCCACCCAGTCCCATCCTGCTGTCTATAATGGTCATTCTGAGTCTCCTCGTCGCTAGGTTAATATCTGAAAAGTCCTCTAATGACATTTTCAGCGTGGACTTCTTGCGTTTCCTGACTTGGAGAGTCGACAGTAACACTTGAAATGGTGCTGCTGTCTTGGAATCCATCCATAGAGGCCCCCTTCTTGGTTATTCTTGGTTATAGTATTATTATTAATTCAGTGCAGAGCAATACTACATTTTAAGACTTGACCCTCCTGTTTTTCCTGCTGTGCTGTTGCTTGTTCTTTGCCGTGTTATGATCAGGTCTGGTTCCTCCGTGGGCAGACCCATTTGCTTGCTTTTCACACACGCCGTATTTTCATTTCTCACTCGTGGCAGCACTTACAAGTCCAGTTGTGGTCCGGTCACAACTGGACAGCTGAATATTTCATGTGATTAGGAAGTGTGCACTCACCAGCCAGGAGATGTTAGTTCATCCTGCCTGTGCTGAACACTCAGTGGGACTCGGTGGGAGTGGTCACCATGGTTCTCACGTGAGGTTTCTACTCATCTCAGATCCAGAAGTTCGACTGTGCTATAGCCGAACTTCTGGAGGGAGAGTGCACGGCTCCTAGGCAGGAAACCAGAACGTGAGAGGGGCGGAGTTACGCAGCGTTTCCTGTTTTGTTATGGAGATATTCTTCCGAAAATAAACTAATTGGCGAGTGCTAAGACTGAGTTTTCAGAAGACTATTTTAACAAAAGTATTTACACAACAGCCAGTCTATTACACAGGTTTGATTTTTAAACTTTACGGACACTTTGTCTAAGGACGTTGGTGTCCGGAAAGGACGTTTTAGCTGGTCTTCCTAACGGCTAGGGGAAAAGTTTAGTTTACCATGCAGTGCTGGCCGAGTTTGTGTTCCTACATATTAAAGATAAGGGTGAAAGACGGTGTGTCGACCACGCTGTGGTCTCTTATAGTCAGGCAGAAAGCAGCCAGAAGGGCACTGGTGTCTATCTAGTCCATTCCTCCACTCGCTGGTTAAAAAACTTAGTGCTCCAACAATCTTTCATCTGTCCATGCTGTGACATTTATGGAGGCAGAATGTGGGCCATTCTCACCCTCTGTGTATGTGGTCCAGTGATGTATGGAGGATGGATAAAATAACAGCACATTGAATACGGTCAGGTTATACTGTGGGAAAGTGTCCTGAACACCTGTCTGATGTCCCTTTTGATCTGTTGGATTTCATGGGTCTTGCACTGTTGCTTCCCTTCTTCCTCTGCTCTGATGTACCGAGACGCTTTGACGGTGAACAGTGCGAACAAACCAGCTCCCTGCAGGCGCTGTAGTTCATGCAGTGTAATAAAAGATGTAAAATAAAACTCTGATGGAAGAAATTGTGTTTGGGGTTCTGCAATCCCTTTGGGTCTGTGATCCGGCTGGCTCTTTGGCAATAGAGTACCGGGTTGTCTATTCTGTGTTTTGTTTTTTTGCCAGGCAGCAGACCGGTGGGTCGGCCTCTTGTAGCCGCTACTTGAATCTAGTGAGCTGGCTGTAGTGTGTCCTCCAAACATTTGCCAGTGCAGTCGCTAAGTGGTTCTTGTGGGTATGTTCTGTGCTGTGTGGGCTAGAGACTGGCATCGCCGTATGCGACTCCGTGCTGATGTGACGGATGGCAGGCTAATGCTGGGAATGTTGTGAACTGATGGATGTTTTGATATGCTACTGCCACCCACTGAAAGAGGAAAACATGCGTTTTCATTTTCTCTGCTGGCATGCCTATGTGTTTCAGACACAGACAGGGTGATGTAAGACAAATACTGTCCAGCCAAGCTTTCTGCTCTGGTCTCTGTTTGAAGGCGGTTATCTCACGGGATCGTGAAGGGAGCTCTATTGTCAGGTTGACCTTAACATTTCACAGTTAATGTTGGTGTCATCTTACTGGAAACACATTCTGAAGTTACACACACTGCCATTTTGTGAGTTACAGCCAAGTGACTGGAAATCTTCCATTTCATACAATACGTGTGTGATCCACCTTTTTATGGATAGTGTCGTCAGTGAGCTTGGGTTTGTTATGGCTTGTACAGTTGAAATAATGGCTTAGTAAGGTCAAACCAAACTACTGTTGGGGTTTGTGAATCGTCCGAGTCCCATCAAATAGAACAAATGTACTGACCCATGTTGGTGAATGTGTGGCCGTGGCCACAAGGGGGCAACACATTCCCAGACACTGAGACACACAGAGGGCATGTAGGCCAGTGATGAAACAGACATGCTAGCCTAAGGAATTCTCTGATCCAGATCACCTACGTGAACACAGCGAATGCTGTACGCTGGAGGCACACTGCTTTTGATCTCTCAGTGCTTTTACAACTCAGCCGTTCCATTTGGTTTTGATTCTCGTCTTGACGGGTGTATATTTCTTTACGTGAACCCGTCCCGGAGACTAAACCCGTACTGGATGGTAATATTGTACTGTCGACTTGACTCTTGAACTTTGAAGCTGTGATGCTGAACGTGTCGGAGGGTCTTTTCATGTTACGGCTCGCTCGGCTCGGGCTCGGGCTCCGTCCTCCGGTCTGCTAAGACGGCGTATGATGACACGGCGAAGTGCAGAATAAGCGCTCGCTGGCTCCAGGGTCTCTCTGGTCCTCCCTCCCTCCCTCCCTCCCTCCCTCTTCACACTCTCTCCAAATGGAGTCTGGTGTATTTTTAGTCCAGTGTGTCACGTGCCGCCGCGGACGGGGGATTACCTTGGCTACGAACAAGCAGAGCTCATTCAGAGGCGGCGGCCAGCTCTGACTCACGCGGGCTGCTCTACGGCCTGCCTCGGG